>JAWQFJ010029094.1:0-15000 GCA_034096865.1 Theodoxus fluviatilis | reverse complement strand
TGCTATGGTGCGATGCAACGTAGTGCAGTGTTATGTGGTGTTGCGTAGTGTTATGTCGTGTTTTGGAACTGGACTGAAACATGATTATGCAAGAGACTGCACTGCACTGTGTTGAAGGCCAATGGCGTGACGAGCGTACTGGTCCATGCAGCTGCCCATTACCCCCAGCTACAGGAGATCTGTCTGGACGACTTCACTAGTCAGGTAGGAACGTTTCCACAGGAAGGCTTCACTATGTACCACCACTTTACCAGGTAGGACCGCTTGAGTACCTAGGACCACTTTACCAGGTAGGGCCGCTTGAGTACCCAGGACCATTTTACCAGGTAGGACCGCTTGAGTACCCAGGACCACTTTACCAGGTAGGGCCGCTTGAGTACCCAGGACCACTTTACCAGGTAGGACCGCTTGAGTACCCAGGACCACTTTACCAGGTAAGGCCGCTTGAGTACCTAGGACCACTTTACCAGGTAGGGCCGCTTGAGTACCCAAGACCATTTTACCAGGTAGGACCGCTTCAGTACCCAGGACCACTTTACCAGGTAGGACCACTTGAGTACCCAGGACCACTTTACCAGGTAAGGCCGCTTGAGTACCTAGGACCACTTTACCAGGTAGGACTGCTTGAGTACCCAGGACCACTTTACCAGGTAGGGCCGCTTGAGTACCAAGGACCACTTTACCAGGTAGGGCCGCTTGAGTACCAAGGACCACTTTACCAGGTAGGGCCGCTTGAGTACTCAGGACCACTTTACCAGGTAGGGCCCCTTGAGTACCAAGGACCACTTTACCAGGTAGGGCCGCTTGAGTACCCAGGACCAGTTTACCAGGTAGGGCCGCTTGAGTACCCAGAACCACTTTACCAGGTAGGGCCGCTTGAGTACCCAGGACCACTTTACCAGGTAGGGCCGCTTGAGTACCCAGGACCAGTTTACCAGGTAGGGCCGCTTGAGTACCCAGACCACTTTACCAGGTAGGACCGCTTGAGTATCCAGGACAACTTTACCAGGTAAGGCCGTTTGAGTACCCAGGACCATTTTACCAGGTAGTACCGCTTCACTATGTAGGATCACATCACCAGACATGACCGCTTCCCCAGGTAGGACCTCTTCACCACGAAGGACCACTTAATCAGTGAAGACCACCACCCCAACTACAACCACTTCACTACACAGAGCCACTTCACCACACAGAACCATTTCACCACTTCACCACACAGAAGCATTTAATCACACAAAACCACTTCACAACACAGAACCACGTAAAAACACAAAACCACTTCACCACACAGAACCACTTCACCACACAGAACCACTTCATCACACAAAACCACTTCACCACTCAAAACGACTTCACCACACAGAACCATTTCACCACTTCACCACACAGAATCATTTCACCACACGGAACCACTCCACCACACAGAACCATTGCTCCACACAGAACCACTTCACCACACAGAACCACTTCATCGCACAGGACCACTTCACCTCACAGAACCACTTCACCACACCGAACCACTTCACCACACAGAACCACTTCACCTCACAGAACCACTTCATCACACCAAACCACTTCACCACTTAAAACCACTTCACCACACAGAACTACTTCACCACACAGAACTACTTCACCACACAAAACCACTTCACCACTCAAAACCACTTCACCACACGGAACCACTTCACCACACAGAACCACTTCACCACACAGAACCACTTCACCACACAGAACCACTTTACCTCACAGAAACTTCACCACACAGAACCACTTTACCACTCAAAACCACTTCACCACACAGAACCACTTCACCACACAGAACCACTTTATCACACAGGACCACTTCTCCACACAGAACAACTTCATCACACACAACCACTTCACAACTCGAAACCACTTCACCACACAGAACCATTTCACCACACAGAACTACTTCATCACACAGGACCACTTCACCACACAGAACCATTTCACCACACAGAGCTACTTCATCACACAGGACCACTTCACCACACAGAACCACTTCACCACACACAACCACTTTACCACACGGAACCACTTCACCACACAGAACCACTTCACCACACAGAACCACTTCACCACACAGAAACACTTCACCACACAGAACCACTTCACCACACAGAACCACTTCACCACACACAACCACTTCACCACACACAATTACTTCACCACACACAACCACTTCACCACACAGAACCACTTCATCACACAGAACCACTTCATCACACAGAACCACATCACCACACAGAACCACGTAACCACACACAACCACTTCACCACACAGAACCACTTTATCACATGGAACCACTTCACCACACAGGACCACTTCGCCACACAGAACCACTTCGCCACACAGAACTACTTCATCACACATAGAACCACTTCACCACACGGAACCACTTCACCACAGAACCTCTTCACCACACAGAACCACTTCACCACACAGAACCCCTTTATCACACGGAACCACTTCATCACACAGAATCACTTCACCACACAGAACTACTTCACCACACAGAACCACTTCACCACACAAAACCACTTCACCACACGGAACCACTTCACCACACGGAACCACTTCACCACACGGAACCACTTCACCACACGGAACTACTTCACCACACAGAACCACTTCATCACACAGAACTACTTCACCACACAGAACCACTTCACCACACGGAACCACTTCACCACACAGAACCACTTCACAACGTAGACCTAATTCCAAAACGGCCGCTTTGAAGGACTGGACTGCTTCAGCGGCAAATTTCTCTTCATTGCCACATAGGACCAAAGCTTCAATGTGGGGAAACCATTACCTCCTTTTTAAAAATTCGAGTGCAGTTTGCCTTTTCCTCACATTCTTTGAGTTCTACAGCATGTGCATTGGGATTATCCTGGCCATTTCGCAGTTTGCACCTGGAGATGGTCTCAATGAAAATGCATTCAGAGACGAGACAAATCGAAACTTGTAGCTTGCTATAATCTTTCTTTGGCGATATTGTTGAGGTCACAGTGAAATCAGTTCAAGGTCGAACGTGTTTTCCTATACTTTTTTAATCCCATTGTACACGAGACGATACCACACACTCCACACTGACGCTCTCCACACGACGCTTCATGTGCAGTGGTCATCGCTTGCAACGCATGTGGACAGCGATGCTTCCAAGTGGTACAGCACATGCGGAACGAAATAGAAACTGTTCTATTTTTGCGTCAAGTCGCAAGCGTCAGCCACAAATTATATCCCAATCGCAAAGAGCAACTAATTCAACTACTCCACTAGCGTAGACCACAACTCCGGTAACGACTGCCACGAAGACCGACCCACAGACGAAGAAACTGAGATCCATCAAGGGCAGGAAATTATGTATAACAGCTGAATGAAGGAATAATTCGACCGCCATAAGCTGGCGATGTGGAAGCGTGAACAAGCTCGCCCCCAGCGATGTTGTAAGCGACTGCAATCGCAAGCGACGCGTACAGCTTCGTGTACGAGGGTTTTTGCTGTTCCAGGCTGTGGACGAAGGACTGCAGAGGATCCTTAGCTGCTGCAAGAGTCTGGTGTGCTTCCAGTTCTACGGAGCCCTGACTAAAGAAGGCATGGAGAACGTCTTCTCACTCGTAGTAAGAACTCTGCGTGCGTGCGTGCGTGTGTATGTGTGTGCGTGCATGTGTATGAGTGCATGTGCGTGCTTGCGTGTGTGTGTGTGTGTATGCGTGTGTGTATGCGTGTGCTTGTGTGTGTGTTTGTGTGTGTGTGTGCGCGCGCGCGCGTGTGTGTGTTTATGTGTGTATGTGTTTGTGTGTGTCTGTGTGCGTGCGTGCGTGTGTGTGTGTTTGTATGTGGGTGTGTATGTATGTGTTTGGTGTATATGTATGTGCGCGCGTGCGCGTGTATGTGTTTGCGTGTGTTTGTGTGCTTGTATGTTTGTGTCTGTTTATGTGTGTGTGTGTGCGCGTGCTTGTGTACTTGCTTTAACATGTGTATGAGAGCGTGCGTGGTGGCATGCACATATGAATGGGTGTGTGCTGGTGCATGTGTGTGTGCGCGCGCATGCGTGCACTTGTGTGTGTGCCACTGCGACGTTGTTGCTTACCAGGCGTCGGAGTCCTTTCGCTCGCTGTGCATCCATCTGGAGCTGGTGGAGTGCCAGGAGGAGAGCCTCCTGAAGGACCTGGCAGCCTGGCTGCGCATCGTCAGCCCCGGCGTCAAGCTCAAGGTGCTCCTCAACTCGGAGGACGTCTGACTAGGCCTGGAGTCTGCGTCGTCATAGCAACCTGTGACGTCAGCTTTGCCTTGACCTCCCCTGCTGTCTTCTCGGTGTCAGTTGGCTTCGATCGTCCATCCTGTCCTGTCAGCCCTTCATCGCCTGCTGAGAAGTCCACTCTGCCCCATGCAGCAAAAATGTCTGCTTCGTGTTGCTTGCTCGGAGATTCCGTCCTGATGTCGTCAACTCCATGCCGTTCGCTTCTTATCGGTCTGCCCTGAAGTCTGCGTGAAACCCTGTACTGTCCAGATGTACTTGCTCCTTCTTTTTGTTTTTCTCTTTGTAGACTGATAACACGCTTTCTATACAGAAATTTTCCTTCAGTCATTTCTTCTTTCAGAAGAGCTATAGATCTCATTATTTTGTGTTGATAATAGAGTCCCATTCACAGTGTCTTTATTCAATCAAACATTGAATTCAATAGCAATAACTTTCATAGTAAGGAAATATATTCTGTTCAGGCCATCAAGTGCAGGGTTATTCATGTAGGGCCTTTACTTTGGCAGCAATCAGCGCTTTATTCTATGCATGTAAGTGGAGATGAACAGCGGGCTAATGTCTTTGAATTGCACCATTACAAGCATTTCAATTTTTACGGCCCGCCCATTTCTGCCTGCAACAATCGATACGATACAAGGATTTTTGGATCATGTTGTGTTCTGGTAAGTGTTACTGATATATTGAGTGAAACTGAATAGTTTCTCAGCGATTGTGATAAACCTTGTAAAAGTCTGTATTGCCAACAAAATGCTGCTGTCTTTGCGATATTTTTGGCTGAAGCCACTCTGCGTGTAATTCGACTTCAATAAATAGTAACAATTAATGCATCTACAATTTTATATTTTAGATGAACATTTGTATCCAGTGTCGCGGTAATACAATAAAATAGTTATGACAGTATCTGGTTCTATGTTTGGATTTGTATTATGGAATATTCTCTCTATCTCGCGCGTGCGCGGACGCGCTCTTTCATATTAACAACTCAAAACGAATACCAGGCTTTACTGATAATTAAAACGGATAACTATCTAAATAATAATAAACCACCGACTGATCCAGATTTATAAAAAAGAACGTCTTTTATTATACAAGGGAAGCAATGGATACAAATGTCAAAGACCATGATAAAGCCACACACAGTAAAGTTTATTATAAAGCGATCTGAAATCTGCCGTTCTAAATTTCAAAATGAAAACCAGGCATATCCTCCACAGGACAGCGTCGTAGCAAGAATTCTACAACAGATACTTTGGGAAGGATGTAACACTGGATACCATGGCACGTTGATTTATGGCACATTTGGCACTTGCTGATGCTGAGACAGGTAAACATTTCTCGACGGGGAAATTAGCTGCGATGTAGTTGCATAACACCAACTGTTCGTTGTATTGATCAGTAACATACGATCAGCAAGTCGTAACTGACGAGGGTAGCAGAACGAAAACCTGACGGTTTTTATCTCGTGAAAGCTTCGTCAAAACAGACAAAAAGGAAAAAGAAACAGAAAACAGCACTATCGGAGAAAACAAGAACAGGTAGTCCACTAGCATTGGGTACTACGGTGTAGGTCAGTCCATTTAACCCGTGAGAACGTGACACATGGACTACTAAGTCACTTTAATTGGTGTCTTAAAGCATGTAAATTAAAATTCAATTGCCTTCATGGTTTTCACACAATACGAGATACGGTGAATCCAGGAAAATAAAACATTGCGAGGAAAAACTTTACTCTATTGGTCCCACTACCACCACCACCACTAGCATCACCACAAATATTCATCACCACCAGTAGTATCATTACCACCACTAGTACCATGACCATCACCACACATACTGTTGACCTTATGTAAAAATCATCAGTGTTACCACCAAGACCACCGTTCCTTTCCACCACCACCCCTACTGCCACCGCCGCCGCCACTACCACCACCACACTGTATTTCCCGTTGGGAAGTCCTACGAACATAAAAAAACAACAACTTTAGCCTGGTTTACTCAAGCATATTTTCAAGTGTTCAAACAATGCTGGGGTGTGCACAGAGGTGACGTACATCATTCTTTGTAGTGCTCTCTACATTTGTCTACTTTCTAAAATAATTTTAAAAACCCAACAAAAACTGCAAGCTGATGTGTCAGATAGGCCGGTTCAGCCTTTCATTCCTGTATTTTTTCTGTACACAAGGCTTGAGCCTCACATTCACCGTTAATAGGGAGATATCGAGAGCTTCGTTTTCGTTTCTTTCTTTATCCCGGAAGTGACCTTTGACTCATAAGAAAACGAAAAAAAACGAGCAAGGGCTGCTATGTCGATATCGGAGCGCCAAGGCACCGCGTTTCGTTTGACGGAAGGGACTGCGTGTGATCCATGCAGATCGCACCACGGTGACCAGACTCCTGAGTCTGCGAAAATTCACTTCCACAGCGCGACGACAAGTGCGCTAACATTTGTACAGAGCAGAGTCGTTCGATGGAAGAATTTGCAGAGCTTGTTAAGAAACAACTGTCTTCCCTTTTACATCCGTGTTGATTACATTTCAGATCAAACTGATACAGTGATTGTCCTTGAGCTGACAAAGAAGATACAACCTAATTGGTCAAACATAAATCGATAATCATGCACTAAGAAATCAGTGCAACGCCGATTTCAACAAGAAAGATCCTACGCATTTTGAAGCGTAACCTACTTTCAATGTCCACGCTCGCCTGGCGGCGAAGCCTTCAATACAGTGGCCTCATCAGTACACGACAATTTATGACCATATTTTAAGTCAAATATAAAAAATACTGGCATGCGATGGCTAAAGATGGATCAAACAAAGATTCTACGCTTTACCTGGGTCAGAATACCATGACAAGCTGCAGAAAAATACTTACGAAATCCAGCTCGTTTTAGGGCCTTCTATTCCGAAATCGTTTTGCTGCAGCTAGTTTCGTTTACCGGTTGACCTTCACCTTGACCCAAAGACGCATAAAGCGGTGACGTAGTTAGCAACAAATAAAAAGAAACGAAACGAGATGCCTGAAAACGAAGCTCTCGATATCTCCCTAATACTGGACAAATGGAAAAATTGTACGGCTCACCGCACAACCTTCACTGACGAGTTACCACACTGTCATCACAGACAATGGTAGTTTTTTTTGGCAAAGACGAGGTATCATCATTGTCATACTTCAGCATGCAAACATTCACGTTATGTGTGCAGTCTGATATTCTTGCATAGATTTTTCCCTCTTAAAAATTGAATGAAAAACAATACAATTTATTGCGAATATAAGTAATATATGTATATATAAAGATAAAGTCATGTTTATACTATTGTTTACGATAGTAATGATAACTGATTAAATAGGATAAAGAATATCCTTCTCTTTGAGATATTAACGAAAATAATTGAATGCGGATCAGTGTCTGCCCTCACACACGTCCATTTGAATTCAAACAACACTGATAAACAGGCCACTTTGTAAAGATAATACTACACGCAATATACATTTCGGCTGATGTAACTACCAGCTACAAAACTACCGGGTTGATCGCGACGTGTCCAGCAGGAATGAATGACTGGGCAAAGCTCAGCCTCCACTCGACATCCCGCCCTAGATTCGCTCCGTCTTTAGGTGATCGGGATGGAAGCTAAGGGGAAGTAACTCGGATGAGGTCATGGACTTGTAGCTCCCGTCGGGTTTGGTCATGATGACCTGAATGTCCAAGCCAAACTGGAGACAGAACGGAAGGGAGGCTTTAGCACCTGCGTATGCTATTCCAACAAGCAGTTGTTGCTGTCGTCATCGTCATCGTATCCAAGAGCGCGCGCGGAGAGAGACAGAAAGTGATTGTGTGTGTGTGTGTGTGTGTGTGTGTGTGAAGAGAGAGAGAGAGAGAGAGAGAGAGAGAGAGAGAGAGAGAGAGAGAGAGAGAGAGAGAGAGAGAGAGAGAGAGAGAGAGAAAGACGCGGGCGGGCGGGCGGGCGGGCGGGCGGGCGAGCGGGCAGACAGACCGACAGACTCAGTGAGGGAGAGAGACAGACAGACAGACAAATACAGGCAAACAAAGACAAGAGACAAAAACGAAGATAAAACAGACATACGCACACACACACACACACACACACACACACACACACACACACACACACACACACACACATTGTTACGAGACGGGGCTCTTGATCTCTCACTTAAGAGAAATTGTCTAGGTGTTTATCTTGCCGTCTTGTAACATCCACTTTCTTTCCATGCAATCAAGGGGTGAACGAGACTACACAAAGAAGATAAGTAGGTGGAATTTGACTTTTAAAATAACTTTAATAATATGGAAGTAATGATAATTCTTAATATAACTAATTCAAAGCATTAAGTTATACCATGTTTAGTCAGCCAGCCTTCCAATGGTTACACTTATCTGTGAGCGTTCTATTCAGCTGATCACTGATGAGCGTATAGCATTTTTAACAGGGTTGTAGATGGATGAACATGTAGGGCCAGGTGATATGGGCCTGCCCAGGAATCTTGAATTCTGGTGTTTGGGAAGGGAGGGTAATGTTGAACGTCTCCCCTCTGCGTTGAGGCTGTTGGTAGGTCAGGCGTTACGTTGTCTGTGGGGTCGGTCAGGCACAACGCAGTCCGTGGGACAGGCATGACGCTGCATGACACAGACAGAGTCAGTCCCAGAAACCCTCAGATGACTTGAGTGGTCCTCGTCGACTCAACGGACGAACAACAACAATAGGTCAGGCGTGACGCTGTTTGTGGGTCAGGCATGACGCTGTGGGGTCAGGCACGACGCTGTCCATCGGTCAGGCATGACGAGGTCTGTGGGGTCAGGCATGACGCTGTCTGTGGGGTCAGGCCAAGCGTAGCAGCCTGATAACTCTGGTCTTCTGGTGGAGGTGTTGAATCACGCCTATCTGAATGGACTGGACCCTTGATGGATGGCGTCCAAGGAGTCTTGGGAGGCAGCAGGGTTATGGGTAAGAGGGGATTCTGGCGTTCCCCTTTTCCATCTCCTGTTTGACCTTAGGCGCAGTCACAACGCGTGCACTGCACGCCCAAGCGGTAGGGGGTAAGAGAGAGAGAGAAAGAAAGACGGTGGAGGCTTTATAGTTTTGGGTGCTGTCCACTGACCAATCACATTTTAGGCACCAACTGTGCTGTACCACATTAGTGTCTTTGTTCTCTTCACTGACCAATTCTATTATCGGCACAATGTGCAGCAGAATGTTAGCGTCTCTTTGTTCTGTCCAATTCTCACGTTCAACACCACATTCCAAGGCCTGGCTGGTTTCTCGAAGAGAAAGATTTGAGGCCTGGCCGGCTCTTAAAGTGGACAATAAACTGACTTAAAATTAAGATATCTCCACTCGTAACAACACACACGCTCACACACACACACACACACACACACACACACACACACACACACACACACATACACACACAAACACACAGAGTGAAAGGAGGGATCTGTTCGTACCTCGACCAGGGTCTGCCGACAAGGGCCGCATGGAGTGATGAACTCCTCCTTCATGTTGCTGTTGTAAAAACGGACAGAATATAAATTTCCTCATGGGAAA
The DNA here is from genome assembly GCA_034096865.1 of Theodoxus fluviatilis. NCBI lineage: Eukaryota > Metazoa > Mollusca > Gastropoda > Cycloneritida > Neritidae > Theodoxus > Theodoxus fluviatilis. The sequence continues at coordinate 5,135 of JAWQFJ010029094.1, read as the reverse complement.
ATCCACAGCATTCCCAGAGCAAACTTATGCTTCTATGTGTACAGCTTATCCTGGAGAAACTAATCCAAAGAATTGGATTGAACTGATGAGGTTATATGGTCTACCAACCTTTGTGGGCTATATAAGGCCACTGACGACGACAATATTTACTAGCGATCGTCAGAGTCAAGGTTGTTCTTAACTGTGCGAACTCTCGCCCGGCGAACCAGGTTTGGAGAGGTCGGCAGGCTAGGTTCCTCAATACGTGTAGAGCAAAGCTTCTTAACTGTGCGAACTCTCGCCCGGCGAACCAGGTTTGGAGAGGTCGGCAGGCTAGGTTCCTCAATACGTGTAGAGCAAAGCTTCTTAACTGGACGTGCTTGCTGTGCTCAACTCCTGAACATAGAGTTTTGGGAGTGTAGAGACCACAGCTCACAATTTCCACGATTACTATTGCTACTAGTTTTACTACTATTGCAGCTGCTGCTCCTGCTATTACCACTACCACAACGACGACGACAACTCCTCCTCCTCCTCCTCCAACAACAACAACAACAACAACAACAACAACAACACCACCACCACCAACAACAACAACAGCTACTACTACTACTACTACTACTACTACTACTACTACTACTACTACTACTACTACTACTCACTGAAAAATTACCTTTTGTTAAGCAGTTTGCTTCAAATTCAGCTAAAAGCATTGCAGAAACACAAGCGAGACAGCTTGGATCACTGGCAGTTTCAAGAATCATTGACAAAATAACGCAATCAACCAAGACAACTCATCCTGAGGTTATGCCTGAAGCAGTTCCAATACATATGAACAGTGTTGAAGCAATTCCAAACCATTATTCAAATGCAAGGGGATTGATTAGCCAGTTAATCACAGGAACTGGTTTTAAAAGGTTATAATTTTAAAACAGCATGAAAAAGGGGAGACAACTTTGCTAGGCATATCTTTCGGGCAAGTCTCCCTGCCCCAACCCCAACGCAGGAGTTGGGTGTGGTCATGCTCTGCAGGGGTGTAAATCATGAATGTGGCCTACCAGCGTAGTCTTAGACTAGTCTTAGACTACTGCCGCTGGTCTCGGACTACTGTCGTAGTCTACAATTCATGAACGTGGACTGTCATAGTCTACAATTCATGAACGTGGACTTTGGTTCAGTATCGGACTGAACTGCCTACTACGCTGGTCCAAGGATTTGTTGGACTACACACCAAAGTCCGAGACTGCCGTGAAATTAAATGGCCGACCTGTCTACAGTTCGCACAGAAAACGCTGTATTTTGGGACACTAGAAATCCATCCAAAGAAAATGTAAGCCATGAACAGCATTAAATTATCAAAGCTGTATGTTGATTGCATCAATAGGTCATGAAAGCGCTTACATTTTACAAACGGAAATGCAGGTCGATGCATCTACTCGTGGAGCATCCAAGCTTCGCGCACTTCTAATTATAGCTGACGCGCGGACCTGAGCGACACCAGGAAAGATTATAAATACATTGTTGTCCTCGAACCTGCCTGCTGTTGTCATTGTGTACAATGCTAGTGTTGTCTGATGCTATGAAAACGATACATTAAAATTGCATCGGTGTTATGAAAACACTGCTCAGATTAAATTGCTTTATTTTTGGTAACTGAGAAAATGTGTGACGATGTACGCCAGGGTTTCACGAGTTTGGTGGGAAAAGTGCGAGCTGAGGCTGGAGTGTGTGTGTGTGTGTGTCACTGTGTGTGTATATTTTTCCTCATCAAGACAGATTTTTGTTCCATCCCTTCCTTACTGAATTTCAATGGTTCTCACTTGGAAATCCTGCCATATTGTAAAACTTGATCTTCTGCTGGTTTGCCTCTTGCTGATGAACTTAATAAACGGTGACACACACACACACACACACACACACTCCAGCCTCAGCTCGCACTTCATTTGTCACCTCCTCCTATGCTGTCCATCTTCTTTTGTTTGCTTGGGCTGTGTGTATGCTGCTGTTAATGTATCCGTATCTTGTTGACAATGCTTTTATGATAGCTACCGATTCCCGCTCCGTGAAATTGGGGCTTTTCTTCGAGGTTTTGCTACCTATCATGGCTGACACTTTTGACAGGAAGTTTGAAGCGGTACGCCTTGCGCTTGCGCACTGAGCGGAATCCCCGCGAATTCCCCCTCATTCTAAAAATAACCCATAGACTAGGTCAATCAGTCCCAGACTTTCAAGTCAACACCCAGTCTGGGTTCGTGAATCGTAGACTCGCTTAGTCCCAGACTATGCGGTAGTCCAAGACTAGTGCTCTCGAAAGTCTAAGTTCATGAATTACACCCCTGATCATTGCAGGCGTTGGAGAGGGGGAGGGGGGGGGGGGGATATCAATTACAAAGGGAGAAGGCTTCTTTTCAGACCAGTGATTTATTACCTGTCAACCGTAAGCCAGTCTCCTTTAAGCCTCATGCATGTTGGGGAGGGGGGGGGGGGATGGGGGAGGGGGGAGGGAGGTGATTGCCACCCGGTGAAGCCTCAGTCTGTTACCCAAAAAAATTCTGCTCTCTGTTGAAAGTTAAATCTGCAATCCTTTCTTATCTGTATGGAAGAAACTCACGGGGAAATTACCTTTCATTAAGCAGCTTGCTTAATACAGCTTAAAGCATTGTGGAAACACTAAAGCACCTAAGTGTTTTGGCAGATTTGGGGGGGGGGGGGGGGGGGGGGGGAAAGAGAGTTACACCGGTAATCACCTGCACGTGGGTGTGTGGGTGTACCTACCTTGCCACCAAAACTTGCTGTCTCCCTCCCACCCCCCTTAATGGAAAAACCACAAACCACAAACGTTTGCCCCCCGGTAAAACATCAGTCAGGTACCCCAAAAAATTCTGCTCTCTGCTGAAAGTTAAATCCTGGGTCAAATCTTCAATGTTCTCTTATCTTTAAGGGGGTGTTTTGGTCGATTTGGGGGGGCAAGAGAGAGGAACCTACATGCGGGTGTTTGGGTGTCTCCCTTCTGCTCCCCCAATAACCCAAAAACGGAAACTCATTACCAAATTCAAAACTGGTAACCAGAAATCAAAACTTGTAACCTAAAAAGCATAACTCATAACTGGAATGCAAAATTTGTAACCCCAAAATGAAAACCTTGACCGGAAACCAAAAACCAGAACCATGAAGCAGAACTGCAAGTGAAACCATAGCCAGAAACGAAAAACTGGTCTGCTTTTGCCGCAAGATTGGGGGGTGGGGGGCTTGTAAATGAGGTGTGGGTCAGTAAATAGCATCAAATTTCGCCTGGGTTTGATTCTTGGGTGAGCGGGATTTCATTTTGTTTTGAGAGAGAGTGCATGTAAGGCGGTAAGTCTACAACGTTAGGAGTACACAGCTTGCTTAGTAGTAGCTGTGTAGTATATCGATTCGATATAATTTTCTTGTGAGTCCAAACTGCAAACTGGTATACTACTTTCTACGCCTAACAAACGCGCTTCTTTCCTAGCAGAATGTGGTTTGTACATGAATCATAGTCTGGCAAGCCAAACAAAATTCCTTCCAATTCAAATGTAAGGGAATCTTTGTCTTGCTACAAAGGAGACAAATACTTTCTTTCCAAAATGTTTCACTAACAGTACAGTCAACAAAGAGATGTTCCAAAGTTTCGGGTTATGTCAAACAGAAATAACAGTTATTACTCTGAACAATCTTTAGTTTAAACAAATATTCATTAACGGGTAATATTCTGTGCAAAATGTTATACTGAAAGTTCCTAAGTTTCACTGCTCTTGTTGCTACAAAGGAAATCATATAATACCGCCCCCATGCCAATTCAGATACTCCCAATCTTTTTTCACAAGATGTTTGCGAAGTAGGTTTTGGCTATTTTCAAGAAGAATTGCATTCTCCTGAATTCGGTGTTTGCCTTAAGCAAGCCTTACAACTTTTAAATACCGATGTTGAGATGGCATTGAACTGTTTCGTTCACGCACTCCAATCCAGTGCTCAGTGCATGAAACACACGTTTAGACTGGGTGCATAGAAGGAAAGGGTTCACTCCAATCCAGTGCTCAGTGCATGAAACACACGTTTAGACTGGGTGCATAGAAGGAAAGGGTTCACTCCCAATGCTTTGACAGAGTGTCGGCAAGCACAACGAGAGACACAACGTGCGCTTTCGCGGGCTAAGAAGAGCGGATTAAGACTTGCTAGACAGCAGTTTGCTAAACTAAGAAACAAGTATAAACATTTTATCCGTCAAAAACAGTACATTATATGAAAATCGCGTGCCAGACTCTAATTTAAAACATTGAGAATTCAGCAACGTTCTGGCCAATGATAAAACAAGCCCAAAACAAAGGAGCTCCTGCCCCTCCAATAGACCTCAAATACTGGAAACAATACTTTCAGTGTCTTTTTAATCAGGAAAGACGTACATCTCATTATAATAGCGATGGTACGGTTATCCACAATGATAGACTTGATACTCCGATTGAAGAGTCGGAGGTAAGACAGGCAATAGCAAATACATGTCGCAAAAAACCGCTGGGATTGACGATATCCCTGGGGATTATCTTCAGTTTGCGAGTGGTTATATATCATCGCTCCTTGTTTCGCTTTTTAATGTTCTGTTTGACAGACAATGCTTTCCTCAGAGCTGGTACACATCTGTAATTATTCCTATACATGAAACTGGTGATAGGTTAAATCCCCAAAATTATAGAGGAATATCATTGCTGTGCAGCATCAGTGAACTATTTATGTCTGTATTGACCCAACGTTTGCGAGACTGGGCTGAAAAGGAAGGCAAGTTTTGGTTTTAGCAGGCAGGGTTTCGGAGGGACCACTCGACCGTTGACCATGTTCACTCTGTTTTCAATTGCAGTCAAGCATGTATATGGTAGTGGTCAAGGGAAACTCTACATGTATGTCGCATTCATTGACTTCCAGAAGGTCTTTGACTCCGTTGACCGATCCCGCCTCTGGAAAGTTCTGTCCGAGGCGGAGTTGTCAACCACATTCCTGGGAATGCTCCGAGCAGTATACTCGCAGATACAAGCGTGTGTATGGTGGAATTGTGCCACCACATAATTCTTTGACTGCTCGGTTGGCGTAAGGCAGGGGTCAGTTGAGTCCTCGATAATTTTTTGTTTATTTATTGATTATGT
>JAWQFJ010029092.1:60000-84261 GCA_034096865.1 Theodoxus fluviatilis | reverse complement strand
ATGTATGATAAACTAAAACTAACAAGCTTCCCCCACATTAAACAATCCGGGTCCCACCTGCACCTCTCCTGTGAGGCATCATGATACAAGCAAAGGAAACTCACAAAGTTTTCAGGTTTTCTAGAATGAAGAGAGCAGAGATGGGATTTAGAAGATGGGTAAAGCGAAGATGCAGAAACGGGGAGCCCAATTGGGCAAAGGACTTCACCACAAAAAACTCACCATGGGTGAGCTCCTGTTGCAGTTTCCTGTTCTCCTCTTCTCCTTCTTCTTCAGCTCGGAGTCACTGGCACCGGCCCTTACCCAGGTTCCTGAACTCCTTGGCGGTTCAACACCTCTGCCAGCTTGTTGACCGCCTGGCCATGGAAACACATCAGTCAGAGTCAATGCCATCACATCCAGTCACACACAAACACAGGGCAGGGTCAAAGGACGGTACATGTACAGTTAAGACTATTGTTGATTGCCATATCAGGTCATACATATAAAACAGGCCTACATGTCAGTAATATCTTACTCACAAGCGTATACTTTGTCCAGCATCCCTTGATCATCTGGATTTTTTTGATTTGTTTAGGAAACGTTTTCAAAGGATGCTGCATGATAATTAAGAAGTTAGTCTTTTCATGTTCACAAAATCTTTTTCACATGGTAGTTTGATATTTGAAATAATCCATGATCAAAAGTATATCCAAGTGCCAAAAAAATTGTGCTTGTATTTAATCACCTCTTTATCGTCCTGGTCCTGATGGGCAAAAAAGCACTTAAATACAACTAATGTCAGCAAAAATACTGAGCTTGTTACCTGAGTCTTTTTCAACTTCTCTCTTTCCAATATCTTCTTCAGCTTCTCAATTTCAGGAGTTTCCTTGAACTCGAGTTGTTCAGATCTGCAAAGAACAGCAATATATTCAATGGTGCACACGGAAATTAATGATGTATTCTTGTTACAGCTGAATTCTACTTCAAATTCAAGGGAGACTATCATAAGCATCTCATCTATATTTCATCAATCTCATACAGGGAAACTTTATTTGGTGCAAACACGCTGAGGGCATGTCAAAAATAAAAACAAAATTCATCCTCTCTCATACAATTTTTTATCATTCAGTCAAAAAATGCAGAGCGAGACAGAAAACTGAGGCAAAAGAACACTGACCTTCATTGAGCTTCTTGATGCGGTTTGTTGAGGTCATCCTTGTCTCGCTGAAGCTGCTCGATGGTCATCATATTCTCCCGCCTTCACATCCTCCTCCAGCTGCAAGGGGAAGACACATCAAAGATTATTCAAATGGCAGAACTGACTTTCACATCACTTTCATTTATGTAATAATTATTTTAAATCACTTTCGGGTGGAGGTGGGGTGTGCCAATACTCAAATATCATGGCCAAGCTAAGCTCTTCATCTATTACAAATAAAATTCCGTCTTAAATTATATCTTTTAAATTATCATACAGCAACTCAATCTTAAAGAAAAAAAATCATCCGACAGCAACTGCAAAAGCATATCTTTTGAACATTTTACAGAGCAAACCTACACAAAGTACAAATTATCACTATTTCATTTCTTGGAAGAGCATCTTGATTCTCAAAGAAAAGTATAGTTGGGCAGAACTTGCTTGAAAAAAAGTAATGACATACAAATGGCACAGAAAGGTCAACCTAGAAGGAGACAACTTCACAGCAGGCAGTCCACACATGACACTGTCCAGACTGCCGTAACCAAGCAGGCAGTCCACACATGGCACTGTCCAGACTGCCGTAACCAGGCAGGCAGTCCACACATGGCACTGTCCAGACTGCCGTAACCAAGCAGGCAGTCCACACATGGCACTGTCCAGACTGTGGTAACCAAACAGGCAGTCCACACATGGCACTGTCCAGACTGCCGTAACCAAGCAGGCAGTCCACACATGGCACTGTCCAGACTGCCGTAACCAAGCAGGCAGTCCACACATGGCACTGTCCAGACTACCGTAACCAAGCAGGCAGTCCACACATGGCACTGTCCAGACTGCCGTAACCAAGCAGGCAGTCCACACATGGCACTGTCCAGACTACCGTAACCAAGCAGGCAGTCCACACATGGCACTGTCCAGACTGCCGTAACCAAGCAGGCAGTCCACACATGGCACTGTCCAGACTGCCGTAACCAAGCAGGCAGTCCACACATGGCACTGTCCAGACTGCCGTAACCAAGCAGGCAGTCCACACATGGCACTGTCCAGACTGTGGTAACCAAACAGGCAGTCCACACATGGCACTGTCCAGACTGCCGTAACCAAGCAGGCAGTCCACACATGGCACTGTCCAGACTGCTGTGACCAAGCAGGCAGTCCACACATGGCACTGTCCAGACTGCCGTAACCAAGCAGGCAGTCCACACATGGCACTGTCCAGACTGCCGTAACCAAGCAGGCAGTCCACACATGACACTGTCCAGACTGCCGTAACCAAGCAGGCACTGCACACATGGCACTGTCCAGACTGCCGTAACCAAGCAGGCAGTCCACACATGGCACTGTCCAGACTGCCGTAACCAAGCAGGCAGTCCACACATGGCACTGTCCAGACTGCCATAACCAAGCAGGCAGTCCACACATGGCACTGTCCAGACTGCTGTGACCAAGCAGGCAGTCCACACATGGCACTGTCCAGACTGCTGGACCAAGCAGGCAGTCCACACATGGCACTGTCCAGACTGCTGTGACCAAGCAGGCAGTCCACACATGGCACTGTCCAGACTGCCGTAACCAAGCAGGCAGTCCACACATGGCACTGTCCAGACTGCCGTAACCAAGCAGGCAGTCCACACATGGCACTGTCCAGACTGCCGTAACCAAGCAGGCAGTCCACACATGGCACTGTCCAGACTGTGGTAACCAAGCAGGCAGTGCACACATGGTACTGTCCAGACTGCCGTAACCAAGCAGGCAGTCCACACATGGCACTGTCCAGACTGTGGTAACCAAGCAGGCAGTCCACACATGGCACTGTCCAGACTGCCGTAACCAAGCAGGCAGTCCACACATGGCACTGTCCAGACTGCCGTAAACCAAGCAGGCAGTCCACACATGGCATTGTCCAGACTGCTGTGACCAAGCAGGCAGTCCACACATGGCACTGTCCAGACTGCCGTAACCAAGCAGGCAGTCCACACATGGCACTGTCCAGACTGCCGTAACCAAGCAGGCAGTCCACACATGGCACTGTCCAGACTGCCTGTGACCAAGCAGGCACTGCACACATGGCACTGTCCAGACTGCCATAACCTAGCAGGCAGTCCACACATGGCACTGTCCAGACTGCCGTAACCAAGCAGGCAGTCCACACATGGCACTGTCCAGACTGTCGTAACCAAGGAGGCAGTCCACACATGGCACTGTCCAGACTGCCGTAACCAAGCAGGCAGTCCACACATGGCACTCCGCACTGTCCAGACTGCTGTAACCAAGCAGGCAGTCCACACATGGCACTGTCCAGGACTGCGTAACCAAGCAGGCAGTCCACACATGGCACTGTCCAGACTGCCGTAACCAAGCAGGCAGTCCACACATGGCACTGTCCAGACTGCCGTAACCAAGCAGGCAGTCCACACATGGCACTGTCCAGACTGCTGTGACCAAGCAGGCAAGGAAAGGGAAGATCACCCACCTGGCTGATGCTGGAGTCTCTCTTGGAGGCTTCCTGCTTCTGGCGCGACATCAGCTCCTTGATCTCCAGCTCCAGCATGGTCTTCTCCTTCTCCAGGTCCGACAGCTGCCTCATCTGCAATGCGCCGTGCCAGTTCCTCCGAGTCAGCCTTGGCCATGGCCAGAGACAGCTGGGCAGCAATGGACTCCCTGGAGACAAAAAAGTTTGCATCAGTCACCGAGTACACTCGGCCGACCTGCTCCATATCCCAGACAACTCCTGGCATGCAATCTCATATTCCCAGCAGTCTTTCTGGAAACTCTGGTACAACGATGCAATCTCACTGACAAACAAAACATTGGGTTAAGAGAATTACGACCATCAAAACTGTGGTTTCTCAGACATATAAAATCAGGACATTTCCATCTTGTTTCTGACATCATTCCACTATCAGTATCTATGATGACTGTACCTTCCTGCTTTGATACATTGTCATTTGTATAGCAACGACATTTTTCAAGATATTTCTACACTTTTGAATAATTGGAGTAGGGGGACTGACAAAAACCAATATGCATACCCACATTTTTTACGAATTGAGGAACAGTCAACTTAAGGGAATAATATAAACATCCCAAATTTGATTAGAAAAAAGCCCAATCACACTACATGTACTTCCAGGTTTGGTCCCACATCTTGCCTGCTCAAACAGGACACAAGGGAGATAATTATCACAGCTGCCAGTGCAATGGCTTTTAGCATGATGAGACACAAGACTCAGTGACAAAGAAACCACAAACAATAACAGTCAGTCCTTCACCGTAGCCTGATGACTGCAGACCAGATGGTCAAACAAATGCAGTGCCCACCATGCAAACATCTTTCATTGTTTGTTTATGCAGTACAAAAATGACAAGGCCAGAGTTTCAGTGAATTATTTCCCAAAATCAAAGAGATGGGGGAAAACACTAGAAGAAACAAAGGTCTCAGGATGGATGCAACTGAAAATAGAGAAGAAACAAAAACGTTTACAGGGTATGAGCAGATGGCCCACATCTTTTCCTTGCAAACACTGAATAGCATTCAAGAATTCCAAGGGGCACACAAAAACAAGTTCTATTGAAGTTTCATACACAGATCGAGACTATGCAATGAGGGGCAACGGAGTGAGGCGCATAACCTCCTCTTGAGTTGACAGTGGAGAATGACTCGTTGGTGAGCTCCAGGACTTGGGTTGAATGTTTTCTCCCTCCACTTTCTTCGCTTCCGCTCCTTCACCTGAGTCTTGTACAGAGACCGTAGGACAGTAGGGGACAATAATCCACATGAACTACAGGCTACACAGCAGATCACAACTCCATTGTGGACAAAAGTTTCAGAAGAAACAACATCAACCTAAGAACTTTTGGCCTGAAGTCCAGAAATAAATAGATCACTGAGGTCTTACAGAAGTAACCCTCCATTCTATTCACGGTCATTACAAGGGCTTGTTTCTATGTGAGTCCTGCTCTGTCATTATGAAAATCAATCCATTAAAGCTTTAATAAAATCCTCATAGTTTATACAAGTAACAACGAAAGATGACGAAAAAGTCAAAGTAAATAAAAAATCTTGACTTTATTACTACCTTTAAAACCTCAACTGAGTGTCAAGCAGATCATGTGTGAAAAACCTCCCACATTGTCAGAAAACAACTTACAGTGAAATCAATAATGGCTTAAACTGCAAGGTGTAAGAAATCACAGCTTCACGAACCACTGCCCTAGAGTACCAGAAAAGTTCTCAGTTAACTTTTCTTACCGAGAAGTATGTTTTCTGCTTCAAGCTGTTCAACATTTTCCCGAATCTGCAGATCTCGGAATTGAAGCCTCACTGCAAGAAATGGACAAACTCAGTTATTGGCACATAAACACAGAATGGCACAGAAATATGGTGCATAGAGAGATGTTGAATAAATTCTTTAAAAAATCAAATAAAGTTTGCATAACAAATTTGGAAAACATTCCGTGTATTGCAAACCGGAACAAATTAGAGAAGTGACTTCAATGATTCCCGGTGTTAAACATCTTGGAGGATCTGAGCTGGGCAGAGAAAAAGAAAAATCCTTGGACAACAAGATTTTTAACTTTTCCCCCATCTCTCCCGCCCCGGGGTTGAACTACGGCACAGCGCCTCGCTACAAAGCCCAACGCCTAGCATACTGGACAATCTACACCTCCTAAAAATAGGCTATCACTAGCCCAGCAGAGGCCTCGGGTGTGCTTTGAACTCAAGAGGGAACAAGGGGAGAGCAGTGGGATGTGAGCTGCCAGGATCTTTATTTTGACATACACTATACACCATGGATACTGGGAAGATCCATGGATATCACAACTTTCGTTCTTGTTGGCACGTCTAGACGTTTAGATGTCAAAATAAAGATCCTGGCAGCTCCCATCCCGGGTGCTGCTCACCTTTGTGCCCTCTTGAGTTACAAAGCCAATTCTGAAGCCTACCTGACTGCTGGGCTTTTGATAGAAACACCTGCTAGCTCTCTGTTAGGAGGTGTAGATGGTCCAGTATGCTAAGGCGTTTTGCTCCTTATAATTCCAGGACATACAACTTAAAAAATAACTTTCGACCCCAACCTGTTTTCCCCATTCCAAATATCCATGTGATCTTGTTCTAACATGACCTTACAAGACACAAATTATTTCCCTAATGGAAGGGAGAGTAGCTAATTGTATGGAGTGCTGGGCGACAGGAAAGGATTTTGACGGAGAGGACGAATAACGAGTAACAACTCTTCTACGATGTTTTAAACCTAGGTAGTAATGACCACCATAATGACACCATCAGGTGCAAATATATCTTCTCCTTCTTCCAGACACTTTCATTCTAAAAAATGTCCACATTGAGAACGTACGTTGACAATGACAACAATACAATCTCACATTGGAATGGACCCCGTTACAAGTTCCTGACACAACTTAAGGACATTTTTTCTACTGGAAAAGGGCTTCTGTGGCAGTCACCGAGGTTCCTTACCACTGAATCTGTTCGATCATAGCAACCCTAGAGTTACGTACTCTCTGAGGCGCCGAAGAAGCTCTTCGTCCAGGGTAACGTCGGTCCTCCTGGAAGATCGTGCAATTCCTGCAAGTGAGAAAAGTCAGCCCTGGTGTCAATTACACTACAGTATCTCCCCTTGGAGCATGGCCACAGTGTCACGAGTTTCCCCAATGGTACGGTTATCACCTCCACTTATGGCACCCATTTAGAGCACAGGAATCATACTGGTGGCAGTAGAGAGATATGCTATGAGGTGGAAAGATTTATATCTGTCATTGAAATGCTGTTTTTGGCCACGAGTCCTGGCAAAACACTTGCAAGAGGTCTGCAAACACTGGAAACATGAATGGATTCCTGATCCTAACCATGCTCACATGACCTCAAACAGCATCCTTCAAGACCCTCAGTTTAGTGCATGAGATCACCCCCATGGCTAGGGAAGAAAAGTGCAAATAGCAGTATGGTAGTCAATGGGACCGACCGGAGACAAGCAAGACAGAGAGACGACAATGTTCTGAGAAAACCTAACATCAAGGGAATATGGTACACACAAAAAGAGCTGGCTTCCATCTAAAAAGCAGAAAAGTAATGAAGACAGAAACAAGACAAGAAGGGAAGACCAACACACAGACAAGCAAGAGCCACAGATGAGAAAAAGGGGAAGGCAGTTTTTTTTTTTTGAATGGCACTTGAGATGGTGATGGCATGGGGGAAAAAATGGGGATGAAGGAGAGAGAGAGAGACAACACCCCCACCCCCGTTCTGACATCACAAATCACAAGGTTTGAGAGCGAGAGAGAAGGAGAGGGGGGGGGGGGGGGGGGGGGCGAGAGAGAGAGAGAGAGAGGGAAGGGAGAGGAGAGAAGCAGGAGAGATGGAGAGGAGAGAGGGAGAGGAGAGTAGAGATGACGAGGAGAAGAGTCGAGAGAGGATGGGAGAGAGCAGAAGACCTCGAGAGACGCATGGAGGGAGCGAGGGATGGGATGAGAGGGAGAGAGATGAAGGACACGAGAGAGGAGAGAGGAGGGACCTCGCGAGGAGAGAGAGAGAGAAAGATAAACACCCCCCAAATGACATCACAAACAAGGTTTGGGACATAGAGAGAGAGAGAGAGAGAGTGGGGGGGGGGGGGGGGGGGTGGGGGGGGGGGGGGGGAAGAGAAGAAGAAACAGACAAATAACTGCATGTTGAGTGGAAAAGGGCAGAAGCTGACCTTAGCACCATGCTTCTCCCTAGCACGAAGCTTGGCCAGTTCCTGGTTGAGGGACTTGAGGTCGCCCTGCAGCAGGTTGCGGCGCTGCCCTTCCTGGTCCACCTGTAGTGCCAGATTCTTGGTCTGCAAAGCAAGCACACACCATGTACAACATCTTTTACACACCCCTTAGAACACATCAAGCTTGCACAAGGAAGGTCCAAGTGAGCACATACAATAAGGATCACATTACTTCTACACCTGTCTCACTTGAAATCACAAGCAAGTTAGCAAACAGCCATCTTGTTCAAGTTTGGTCACATCTGGAACTTTTTGTTATCGTTTTTTTTTGTTTTTTTTTGTATTAGAAAATGAGAAACAGCCAATAGGTTATGAAACCAAGTTGACTGAGTTCAAATACAGCCCAGCATATGCTTCCAGCAGCACAGCTCTGGAATTCTCTGCACTGCAGACTTTCCAATCAATCTCAAGCTCCAAAGTAAAAGGCCAGCACAGACAAAGCCACATGTCACTCCATGATCAAGAAGGAATTAAACTGAATTGAACTGAATCCACTTTTTTTGGCAAGAGAAATAAATTAAGCAGTAATACCTATGTTACATTTAGCCCTTGAAAATACACATGAAAAGACAGAATAGCAATTACAATTTCTTATTACACAATGTAAATATTTTCAGTAGAATTTGGCAGTTCAATTTTTCTGAAAACATTTACACAAACAGAACCCTTGAAAACCATATGGGATAGAAATGACCTAAATTCATAAGGAAGGGAGTTCCACACTTTAGCACCAGAGTAAGACAGGGAGATTTATGTGAAGCTATACAGGATCATGGAACTATTTGGTCAATTTGAGGAGACAGTCCTTGCACCAATGACAGAAGGAGACAACTGACCTTCTCATTCTCAACCTTGATCTCATCCTGAGCCTTGGCAAGGTGCTGCCGGAGCTGGCCCAGGTCCATGCTGAGCTCATTGTTCTTCTTCTCCAAATCCAGCAGTCGGCCCTCTGCCCGCTGTCGTCCACTCCTTTCACTCTCCACCTTGGCCTGCAGGTCTGGAAGGACATCGCAGTGTTTCAGCATGGAGAAGGAACAGTGCAGAGCTGGCTCATGTCACAGTGTAAAGTGGTGAGACATTGGATCATGCATTACTCCACAGAGCCATCAGAGATCCATTACATAAAGTCACTATGTCATGTTTTAGTATAGAGTAGTGTACCACAGAGACAACTTCCACTGCTAAGCAAATCAACACTGGGTGCCAACCACTACAGGATATGTGGAGAACAACCAGTTCAGTCACCCACAGGAGAGAGAAATTCATTCACTGCACTGGGAATCGGCAATTCTAGTCAGCTTCTGCATCTCCAGTGCATTGTTGTCCATCACACTAAAATGCACTGCAACAATGAAGGAACCTGCCTAATGCAGTGTTGTGAGGTCAAACCTTGAACAACAAATATATTCGATATTTGTGCGTTAGCTTTACCACAGGGGTATTCTTCTACTTTCTCCTTCATGTATTTACATGTATCTTATAGGAATTCCTAAAGTGTGTAATCCATGACAGGACTGTCACACACATGCTTTCTTACTGTCAAACACTGGCATTCCAAGTGATGTGCTCACTGATACTGTTCTGAAACATTTGTTCTGTCATCAATTAAAATTGTTTTGCTGTCATCCTTCTTCCCACATTCATGAACATCATCATCCTCTTCACTGTTGTCATCATCGTCCTAAACATTGTTGTAGTCATCAGCATGATAACTGTCATATATACACCATCATGTCATGATAGCTGTCATCACCGTCATCTTTACCTTTGATAGCACCAAGGTTGGCTTCTTCTGAGGACACCAACATGTTCTTCTTGTCAGCATGGTAACGGGAGACAGTTTCCTTGTGAGCCTTTATCTCAGCCTCCATGATTCGCTGGAAGTTGTCTCGCTCCAGCTCCACATTGGCTCGGCTCTACAAGGAAAACCATGAAGCATTTCACAATTGTGATGTGGTTGCCTGGGTCCCAACGTATCTGCCCAAAGGCTTGTTCAGTTTTCAACCATCACTGTCTGCCACAAAAACCTCTTCCCTCCCCCTTCGTTTTTACTTCCTCCCCGAGTGCTACCGAGTCAGTGTCTTTTCCTTCCCCAACTGAACCCTTGTCCATCACACTGTTTCCATATGGTATCAATCAACTGTACTGGCCATCCACTCACCCATCTAGAGGCCCATTATACTTTCTCCTACTTATGGTGCATTAGTATATTTCATCCACTGATTCAGCCTTCTGAGCCTCCAAGCATTTGTCTCTCCATTTGTCTGGCCGTCCAAATGCCTGTGTCTTGTAAGAAAATGCCTGGATGCATGTTACACACATGGAAGTGTGTGCTTCTCTTTATGCATGTGTGCGCGCATCTGTGTTTTAGTGCATCTGTGTGCATGTATTTGTCCAGTGTCTCTCCATCTCTGTCACTGTGTACCTTTTCCAGCTGCACGATGCTGTGCTGAAGTTTCTGCAGCTCCTGGTTGTGTTCCCTCTCCCTGCGAATGTGGGCCTCGGATTCAGCCTGAAAGCTCTGTATCCGTGCTGCAAAAACAGATACACACTTGGACTGTTATGTATATCCAGATTCACTCACTCATACAGGCTACACAGAAATATTGAAACAACACTGCCTAGAAGTATAAGAAAATCAAAGGTGGCTCACAATAATTTTCCATGTGGGCTGAATAGTGTTTGTTATAACAACATGAGCAATGAGCCTTAAAGTCTTTGAAGAAAATGAATGACATGCTTTGAATAATATTTATTAAATGATCATCAAGCAATAGGTCAGTCTGCTAGTCAAACAACTCACTTTTCTGCAAAGATCATTTACATATCATCATTAAAAGTTTCTGATTCTCAGGCAATGCAGAGACATTACCATCAAGGTATAGTTGCAGCCATCTACTAGTCCTAGGTGAGGTCAGCACATTCAAAAGCTAAATCAGGTTCGAAGATGCTGCTTGTTGGAATTGACATCAGACCCAAGTGCACCTGACACCAATGTGATCAACAAACACAGCAATAATTCAGACTCAGCATAACTAAAAAGTGGGTCTCACCATTCAGCTCAACCACTTGTTCGTACTCGTGCGAGCGCAGGCTACGCTCCTGGTCCAGGGCGGACTGCAGGGTGGCAACTTCACGCTCAGTGGCCTGCTTGGCAGCAAGCAGTTCCTGGTAGCGGGAACTCAGGTCCGAGTAGCTGCCGTCCCCAACAGCCAACCGCTGCTGCAATTCCGTCTGCACCTTCTTGCCTCGCGCCACAGCCTCCATCTCTGCTGCCAGCTTTGCATTCAGCTCATTCACCTGCAACAGAGGTTCATTCTCATGACAGACAGCCAGTGAGTATGCACACATTCTCTAAATACCAATGCATAACAGTTCTTTATCATTGTGGTGGTTGATCATCATCACCACCACCACCACCAGTATCTTCTTCTTCATCATCATCATCATCATCATCATCATCATCATCATCATCATCATCATCATCATCATCATCATCATCACCACCACCACCACCACCATCATCACCATCATCTCCATACACACGTATAATGTGTACACACAGAAACACATGTAGTTGCACCATTCACACACACCCAATACTCCTGTGCCTCCTTGCAGAGCAAGTGGTTATTCTTGCTTCAAATCATCAGATGCAGTTGTGGCCTATCATTTATATCCATGTCCATCAGGCAGCTTTCAGTACATTATGAAGTCCAAAAAGACAAAAAGGCACCAAGTTCCTCTTCAAAATGAAGCTAGAACAAGGGAAAGACCAACTCACCGTGCGCTCAAGGTTGGCAAGACGCTCAGAGCTGTGGACAGATGTCGATGATTCACGGTGGCGAGCCGTGCGCTCAGCCTCCAGCTGCTGCTCCAGTGCTGATACTTTCATGTCCATCTTCCGTTTGAAGTCTGCATCCATTTCACTCTTTCTCTGGAACTGTGGAGGTCAAGATACAGTGGTGAGAGAAAGCTGCCTTGCCACATGCCTGAGATGGAAATAATTCAAAATGCTTCCTCTAGCAGAGAGGCAAAATTTCATAATTTCTACTTACAAGAAAAATCTGAGATTCTACAAGATGCTCTCATTGAAAAACAAAATAATCTGTAATATCACATGGCAACTAGCATTTTCTGACTGCATAACACTAACAGCATATTTCATGTTGTGCTAAGAATTCACCATCCTCTTCATACATTTACAATATTCCATTCATATTACTTAGAGAATTCAGCATCCTCTTCATACTTTCACTGATGTTATTGAGTGTACAAGCAAGGAGTGGCAGCCACTTACTTCCTTGAGGTCATGCTTCAGCAAGGCCATTCCCTTCTCTCCATCCAGCTCCTTCTTCTTCAGGCCAGAGACTTCCACTGTCAGCCTCTCCACTTCCTGACAGGCTTTCCTACACAGGTCAAATGTCTGGGTCAAGGCAACACCAAAAAGTTAAGGCCAACTTATAGATAGTGAGCTTTCCATGTCCATTGGTGTTTTGCCGATAAGGGTTTTCAGACTTTTTAATTATCACAAGATCCTAATTAGTGTATTCATTCACATATATGGTTAATTTTTTAAACCCACAATAGGGCTCTCTGATTCCAGTCATTAGCATTCAGCACTTATTAGTACATGGAACACAGCAGCTAACACATGCACTCTGCTCCCACCACCACATTACACCACACAAAGCTTTTTTTTTCTTTCCATATTTACAAATACAATGATAAAATCAAATAAGAAAGGGCAGAAAAAGATATATCCATTCCATTATTGCCCACCCAAAAGGATTCATAGGTCATTTTACGCACATCATACATGAAGCAGTGTTAAGTACATGAGGCAAGAATTACTGGCTGTTGTGTAGAAGCAAATCAGGGATGACTGGAAGTTCACACTCACGTGTACTTGTGCTCCAGCTCACTTCTGTTGGACCTCTCAGCCCTGAGTCGGTCTTCCAGCTGCCTGAAGTCTCCATCCCCTGAAGTGCTGGGCTGTGGACAACCACACAAAAACATATCTTAATGTCAACATCATCCGCAGCCTAAATGCAGACACAGCAAATCAGAATATGTTTGAGTCAAACCAGAGTTTGCTCCACATTGCAGCTATGGACGGTGACTGCTAACACTCAAACTTTAACACTTCTCCATCATTCTCAAGCACAAAATGTGAATAACAACACACAGAAGATCATTGCTAGCTAATTCACTGGCACACAACTAGACATACACATATATACATACTTGTAGTGTCTCATACATATGTACACACATATACACACACACACTTGCATGCTTGCACGCACGCACACACACACACACGCACACACACACACGCACACGCACACACACATACACACACACACACACACTTGTACATGCACATACATACACAGAGAAATCAGAGCAGCGAGGAGATGGTTACCTGTGGAGAGGACTGGGAGCCTGCTGAGCCTGTTCCGCTGGCCAGCAGTCTGCAAGGGAGAACATGGTCAGTTCCCTATGAACTAGTGTCTCCTATTTCATCAAACACACCAGCGTTTCCTGAGCTACCTGTCTTAAGTTAAACATTGCTGTTTATTGAAGAAATATGTCATATATGTTAAACAGACGTAGCAGTGGTGCACCTGGGACACTCAGGCTGACTGCTCCCAATGCAAAGAGATGTAGTAGCACCTGCTTGTGAGCAACCTAATTATGTTTGTGAGCCTCCTGCCTTATATAATGTAGCTGCCATCCATCTGCTCATTTGCTCGACTATTTTGTCCCTTAGTCAGTGTCTGTAGACCCATGTTTTCATTTAGTTGTATGTCTACATTGATTTCAACATGGCTACCAAAATGCCCATCCATACACCTGCCCATCCATGAGCAGCAAAACAAAGCTTGTGCTTCATCATTGTGACTCACCAGAAGACATCACAACTGTGTCAGTAAAGTGTGTTTTGCAATGCGGTGCACCAGAGCCTGAGAGCCACAGAGATGTTTCAGCACTCACTGGTACTCTCTGTTGTAAGTGAATCCAATGAAGGGGAGGTGGTTGCCTGCAAAGGCTTTGGGCGTCTGGAACGTTTCATTGGGGGAGTCGTCTTTCTCTATGTCATCAAAGTTGCTGGTGTCCGTGTCACATGTCAGCTCAGGAACTACAGGAGGCACAGCTGGAAGAAAGTAAAAGAGGGCCATGAGCCAATGTGTGCGCATAAATGGATGAGCAGATTAATTACTAATAACTAAATAAGTCACCATTTTTTGTTTTTATATAAAACTGCAATATTTGAAAGATTCCAGGATTTACAAAAAAGATTACTTCTGGGAAAAACAGGTTCCACACACATCAATTTCTTCTGGTGAAATTGGTTGATTAGAAAGAAAGAAAACAGAAGCCAAATCCACATTGAAAATATAAGAGACTAATCCAAAATGCCAAGTGAAGCCGAAGCACTGAATCAACTTAAGGGATTCATCAAGTCACTGATTGTGGACTGCAAGTACACTTGCGCTGGAAATGTGTAATTGACGTCTAAAGCATGCCTACAGCCCATTTGCCATGTTCATCATCTGCCTAGTCTGACTGATGGTGGACAAAGCATCCCTGCAGTCATTCTATTCAGAATTCCACTTTCTGAAAGAAGCTAGAGAATTGGAGGATAAATAGATTGTTTTGGGAGTCTGTTTCTGTGGATGATTAGATGGATGATTTAAAGAAATACCAACAATTTTCTCCTCCATGTAAAATTGTCGGTTGCAATTACACCACAGTCTCCACAGCATGACAATTCACCCTGATGTAATTCCACAGTCTTTGAAGAAGCCTTATAATATATGTATAGAGATAGAGGCCACTGGATATGCAAGATGTAATTCCACGGACTTTAAAAAGCTCTACAATAACTAATAAAATAAGAGACCACTAGATATGAAAGAGGCAAACTCAATGCCGGACAGACATGAGCATTTCAGAATCACACATTTCAATGGCAAAAATCTGTCATAAATGTTAAGAGAGTTTTGGGTTTTTTACATAATAAAAACTTTGTGCAACAAAAAATTTAAAGGCAGAATCCATGCGCAACTAGACACTCACTCTTTCTAATAGTATCCCATGTCCATGAATCGTCCTGGAAAAACGGATGCCTCTTGATCTCCTCAACACCATTCCTTCCTAATCGATCGTTCCTGAGGACAGCAAAATCAGTCATCAGAAACTGTATGTGGATGCATCCATTTACATCAATGCAAACATCCCAACACTTTCTGACAAATTTTAAACACATCTGCATCAAAGGGGATTTTAAAAGAAAATTAATAAATACATGATGAGTAAACTTTTAAGTCCCTCAAAATCTTACTCATCAAACATAAAAAGTGAAGTTGTCAGCAAAGTTGACCGAGATGGGCACGTGGAGATATTGTAGGGCTAGCGACAGGATCCCACAAACTAGTTTTTCCTGTCAATCACACGGAACTAGGGGAGACAGGTCAGCACTTACATGTCTGTGAGGAAGGCACAAATGAGGCTTTTTGCTTGGTCAGACATCTCTACATCTGGAGGGAAGCTGAGAGAGCGCTTGTGGTCCATGATTTTCCCATAGGTACCCACTAGGGAGTCTGCGTAGAATGGAGTGTCACCTGCAAACAGCCAAGCGAGCAATTTAAGTCAGCCAGGAAAAACCAACCATGATTTTCCTGTAACATCTAGCAAATTCCAAGCACTTTCATTCACCAACATAAATCTCTTGTTCCTAAACCAGTACTGCTTTTTGCAGCAAAACCTTCATCAGTTTGAGTATGTCTATAACACTCAGTGACACAATAATTGTTGTGTACAACTTACACAAAACTCACTGATATATTTCATCAATCAACATAAAAGGATGGATAAACTGTCCTCAGTATTATAATCATAATCAGCACCATGAGATACTTTCATATATCTAAACAAATTAATTGCATTATATAACCATCACCACTGTATTAAAAAAACACAACAATGAACAGATTTCGTTTGAATCAGACAACTTGAGGTTCTTCTCCAAACACCATGTAACAACTGCCAGCACTCACCAACAAGCATCTCATAGAGGAATACGCCAACAGACCACCAGTCACACTCTCGGCCATAGACACCCTCTCCCCCCTGTGACCTGAGCACTTCAGGAGAGATGTAGTCTGGGGTGCCCACAGCAGTGTCAGATCGGACCAGCCCATCCTGTGTGAGGAAAATGTGGAGATGCTTTCAGGAGTCATATGAGCCTTAACAGTTTGAAAGTATTCTTAGTGTCTTGTTCCCTGAACAGCAACAAAACTGTCTCCTACATGACACTGGTCATCTGAATTAGCTTGCCACTCCAAATAACAACTGGTCATACACATGAGTTCAAGCTCATTTCCCGATGCCCAAAACATTATTAATGTACTGGAATAGGAACACAACTTCCCCACACAAAGGCTAAAAAGAGCAATCAGCTGCTGCAAACCTTCCCCAAACAGGAAAAGGGAAAAAATTCTGCAGCCAGGTGCCAAGTATGAGTCATAGTGTAAATATGGGACGGGTGAATTACACTTTTATATTATAATTCAGGCAAAGTGTGCAGATGTCAGAAACGACGTTTTCTAATTTAAACATCCCTATCATAAGCGTAACTCCATTGCTGGGTTCAATTTGCAGAAGTAGAACAACGTCGTATGGTAACACTGTCTGCGCTGTTTAGTGGGCAGAGTGGCGCCTGGCTGCGGAATCCTTACCAAACTTTCAGTAGGAAAACTCAAGTCCAGTTTACTAGAATTCAAACTTTCTATTTCTGGATGTCCCTGGCCCATAAAACCAGTTAACTCAATTTGCTTTCAAAGTCAAATGTCTATTGTAACAAGCATTTTCCCTTGCAGACAGACTTAAATAATCTTTTGTGGACACTTTTTTTCAGTTCAAATCAGTTTCTATGATGCATCTAGACTACATCAGTCACTCAGATCTATGTTACTGGTTTGCCTAGATGCCTTACAACAACCATGCAAGCATACCAACAACATGCTTGGGAGGCAAGAGGCAAATGGCTGAAGTTACTTACGGCTGAAATCAGAAGTGTGACCCACCTTGTTCATGCGCATGCATGTGCCAAAGTCTGCCAGTTTCAAGTGACCTTGTGCGTCCAGCAGCATGTTGTCAGGTTTGACATCTCTGGAAAATACCATACACTGGAGTCAGTCCAAGATGGCGTGCACACATTTCCTGCTTGTGGAGTCTCTGCAAGAGGCTGCATATATGTTGTAGGTACTGCAACACTTCAGCTTTGGGTAGTGGTGTGGAGTTGGGGAAATTTTATTTGTATGCATCACTCGTTGACCAGCTAACCTAAAATAAATGTTCCATATTACTTCTAACATTCTCTTCCTCACACTGAGTCATTTTATTGTCCTCCTCCTCCTCCTCCTCCTCCTCCTCCTCCTCCTCCTCCTCCTCCTCCTCCTCCTCCTCCTCCTCCTCCTCCTCATCATCATCATCATCATCATCATCATCAAATAAAACTTTTCAGGAATCTGAGAAAATCAATGAAGTAGTCCCAGCATATAACAAAACTGTCACAGAATAGATCAGTTAGGTCATAAACCCATTAGTAAATCCCTAATCATAAGTTTAAAATTCACTTCAACATGTATATATACGTATGTATACCATGCTAAGTTTACACCTTCCCTCCAATCAATAGATGCAGCCATATTAATTTCTCATCCACGCTATTTGCAAAGTTTTGCATTCCTCATGTTATTAATAATCCAGATTTCCCCCATCCCAGGGATTGAACCGTGGTACTGAGGTTCACACGTTGTCCCAGGGATTGAACCGTGGTACTGAGGTTCACACGTTGTCCCAGGGATTGAACCATGGTACTGAGGTTCACACGTTGTCCCAGGGATTGAACCATGGTACTGAGGTTCACACGTTGTCCCAGGGATTGAACCATGGTACTGAGGTTCACACGTTGTCCCAGGGATTGAACCATGGTACTGAGGTTCACACGTTGTCCCAGGGATTGAACCATGGTACTGAGGTTCACACGTTGTCCCAGGGATTGAACCATGGTACTGAGGTTCACACGTTGTCCCAGGGATTGAACCATGGTACTGAGGTTCACACGTTGTCCCAGGGATTGAACCATGGTACTGAGGTTCACACGTTGTCCCAGGGATTGAACCGTGGTACTGAGGTTCACACGTTGTCCCAGGGATTGAACCGTGGTACTGAGGTTCACACGTTGTCCCAGGGATTGAACCGTGGTACTGAGGTTCACACGTAATCAAGCACCAAGGCTTGCTTGCCTAACTCCACCTGTCAAAAAGACTGGGTTTCAATAGGCCAGTAGAGGTTGAAGGGCTGACTTTGCACTCATGCAGGAGGGGCCAATACTGGAGATGGGGCTGCCAGGAGCGTGTGATCTATATAGTAAACATGATGAAGGGTTGAGGAAGTTCCTGTTGGGATGATACACACACACACACACACAGAGACAGACAGGCACACACACACACACACACACACACACACACACTCACACACACACACACACACCTCACACACACACACACACACACACACACACACATACACACACATATAATATATATATATATATATATATATATATATATATATATATATATATATATATATATATATATATATATATCATGTCATAGACATTAAACCATCACTCACAGTTACACAGTCACACAGAGGGGAAGGTGCATCACAAATGTTCACCTTAGACAAGTATATTCATACTCATTTACGCACACACATGATTACAAACTAAACCAGACAGAACTAATCATACAGGAATTGCATGTTGGTATATGTGTACACATATACATGCAAACACGCATGCACGCACTAATGCACACACACACACACACACACACAAATATCCTCTGCTTATTTTAATCTAAATGCCTGTTGGAACTCTGAACACCACAGCCAAGCCGACATTCCAAAATGTTCAGCTGCAACCTGCCAGGACTACTTCCAAGCACAACAAGCTACGTAGCATGGCAGCCATTGCACAGCTCCATTAAAACCCCATTAGCTCTGTCTCTCTGCTCTGTCCTGCATCATCTCCTCTGTTTGCTGGGCTGCTTGCATGAGAAGAGGCTGAAATGAGGCTGCAGTGTCAGGGAGAAAAGGGAAGAACTGAAAGTGGAGAAAGGAGCATAGCCTGCTTCTTCTCAGAACCTGGGTACCTATAGGAATCTGGAATTCTCAGGAACAGTCGGAACATCCATGATGAGAAACACATCTGTCTACACAACTTGGTCTTTTTCACTGGAACCAGAGAAATGCTCTTTTTGACAAGAACATTGCATGGCACGAGTTTGCCCTTGCCACTATGATCTGTCTTTCAATGTCAATCATTTGCTTAGTACATTTGATGAAAATTGCTCAGTTAGTGAGACATAGGGCCCAGCATGTAGAACCAGAGTGTAAACAACACAAAGACAGAAAGAACTACCACAGAAATTATTTCACAGTCAAGGAAAGTGTCAGACTAAGAGAGGAACAACAAAAATGAAGACTGTTTCCAAGGGTAACTGACTGTCAATACTTAAGACCTGGGTGCCTGGCAGGTATACATTGCAAATCAGAACACACTTGCATGCACACACTTGCATGCACACATGCACACACACACACACCTACATGCACACACACACACAAACACACACTCATACATACACACACACACACATACACACACACACACACACACACACACACACACACACACACACACACACACCTTCCAGCAAGTTAACCATTCAGCTTTACTCTCACCTGTGGACAAAGCCCATGGTGTGGATTGCGTTGAGAGCCAGGACAACTTCGGCACAGTAGAAGCGTGCCCACTTTTCAGGGACGTCATAGTTGGACATGAGGTTGACCAGGTCTCCACCAGGCATGTAGTCCATCACCATGTACAGGTACCGGTTGTTTTGGAAGGCGTAGTGCAGCTGAAACCAGAAAACCACATGCTCAGTCATGTCTTCAACCATTGAATTTTGATTTTCTCCTCACACTCTCTTTTTGCTGGTACAATGACAACCTCCCACCCCCTTTCCTCAACTTTACCACCACCATGAGGGATTGAAGTATAGATGGCGCCATCACTGTCATTCTCATGATAAATATATACATTAAGCTCATAATATTGTGTTTCAAGTACCCAGAAAGCAAGTTCATGTCATTTCAGAGTACCATGTGTTCTAGACACCATTGTAACTTCAGAGGTACAGACCATAAGAAGCATTTCCATGAGTTTCAAGCACAGCAAACAACAGCACAAAGAAAATGACTTGCAAGCACTACCATAGGTCTCCTAATGAGAGTATCTGCAGGACCCCAGCTCTTTACGTAAATGATTATCTGCAGCCATCTAGTTTTAGCATTTGCCTACAAATGCCAAGACATTCAGTATAAAACTGTGCACCTTATTTTAACAATGATTCATATGGCATCTTCCTGGTCATCTGAAAATATCTGTTGCATATTTTTACCAGCTCACAAGGTCTGCATCAAGGTTGACCTACAGAAAGACAGAACGAGGAACAGCCATGTCAGGACAGTATACAGTCCTAGCTCACTTCCTTTCCTCTGACTGGAAACAGCTCAGAGTACGAATGGGTGAGCAAATCATTCCTCTCCTGCAGTCCATGCTGCTTCTTTCTTTCTTTCCCACCATAATTTGTATGACCTTCAGAAAGAGCACTGGACAAAGTGCATGGCTACTTTTTATATTTTTGTGTGCGCGTTGTTTTTGAAAAGTTCATTACTGTTCATAAAAATCTCTCAGAGAATTCCATTTCAAACTGAGCTCTATGGTAAGTGGACAGCGTAAGTCCCCATCTCACCTGTACAATCCATTCACTGTTGGCATTGGCCATGATTTCCCTCTCCTCCCAGAAAAATGCAGAGTCTGATCTTTTGATCTGAAACAAAACATCACAAAAGGTAAGTAAAGGAACAGTCTCAAAGAAAAGTCCACATCCATGGGGCTTTTCCTGTGTACAAATGAAGTGAATGGGAAGAATATCAAACAACCATTTGCTTCCTGTTTCACAGTGAGGGCAGTGGTCAATACAATACGATATAATACAATACTTCATCCATCATTGGAAATTATTTATCAATAATGATATCAGCATTAAAAGCCAGATACTATTATTTACATTAACATACTTCCAAAAAAGAGAAAGAAAACAAAAAACAAGATGACTTTAAAACTTCTTACGACTATCCTGTCGCTTGAGACTGTGTAGAGTTGACAAATGTTTTGAGCGAATGTCCTCGAATTAACATACTTAAAAAAATTTAAAGACAGCATTAACAACAACAAAAGAACACACAAGTTATTTTAAAAAATCCATTTTAAAACAAGCATGAAACACTAAACACACACACACACACACACACACACACACACACACACACACACACACACACACACACACACACACACACACACACACACACACACAAAGTAACCTGCCAAGAATCAATCAGCCGTGTCAACTCACAAGCAGCACTCACTACCTTCAGTACACAGGTCATTTCCTTGTTAAGTTTATTCAAACTACTGCAATCCTGGGCCCGTATTCACAACGGCGATTTATCTTTTTAACACTCGATTTATCCCCTAGCCCCGCGTTATCTTGATCGGTTAGATAAGGTACGCTAGTCAGAGGATCCTAGGTTGCGCTTTGCTCTATATACTGGTTTCCAGCCAAGGGAGAGCGGAACAGGCAGTTGGAATCGTCTGAGTTTAGAGATAAATCGGAGTTAAAATAAATCGCCGATAAATCGCCGTTGTGAATACGGGCCCAGTGCTATATCTTAAATCCATCTCATTTCCATACTGTGAGACCTTTTAAATAAATAGTGTACATCCCCCTCCCAAAAAAAAAAAATCAAAAAAAAAATCAAGACCACTCAGAAACTATATTTCTCTCAGGGTATGGCAATTTCACTCCAATCAACTCTTTATCCTTTTCATTCCAAGCCAAAGCATCCACAGATCAGCATCCTTCTTCAGGATTCAGACTCATACAGCACTACATTCTGTAAACCAGAGTCATACTTTTGCCGGTAGGTGAAATCTCTAGTTTACTAGAATGACAGCACTACTAATTCAACCTAAACATCAAACCACAGGTCAGCATCTATGACATAGCACTGAAGCAAACCACACATAAACTGTTGTGAAGCCAAACACATTGCTCAAACTGGGTCATGTGTGTAACAGGCAGATGTACAGAGGCAGTGGGTGGGACAAAGGCAGGGAAGGAGAGGGGTCAGACACCTAAGGAAAACACCACTAATCCTATGCAAGCAGGGAACCCCATCATTGAAGTGGGAAGATGCCCACTACTACCCACCCACACCTCACTCCCCCCCCCCCTCCCTTAACCCCATCCATGCCCCCTACCTAACCCCCTCCTTATCCTCCCCTTTACTCCATCCTCATTGCAATCCCTACACCCCCCACCTCATCCCATCCCCATCTTCCCAGCCTCCTCAGTGAGCTGCAAAGCAGGGAGACATAACACTAAGTCTGCCCAGGCTGACACAGCTGTCTCCCTGACTGGCTGGCAGAGACAAGCTTGTTGAAAGAAAACTGCTTTGTTTATCATGAGTCTACAGACAGAATCTATCTACACTCCCTTCTTTTCATACCCAAAAAACAGTTTTGGAGAGAGTGGATTTATTGCCATAAGCAATGGGCATCACTAGAGGAATAGTCTGTAGTCAAAGAATGTAAAACTTCCATGTTACATCTTCTATACCACATACTGATATAAAGTATGACATATTCTCTCTCTCTCTCTCTCTCTCTCTCTCTCTCTCTCTCTCTCTCTCTCTCTCTCTCTCTCTCTCCCTCCCTCCCTCCTCTCACTCCTCTCTATCCCTCCTCCTCCCTCCGTCCCTCCTCCTCCCTCCGTCCCTTCCCCCTCTCTCCCTCCCTCCTCCTCCTCTCTCCTCTCTCTCTCTCTCTCTCTCTCTCTCTCTCTCTCTCTCTCTCTCTCTCTCTCTCTCTCTCTCTCTCTCTCTCTCTCTCTCTCATCTCTCAAAGACACACACACACAGAGTTGCACCAAGTCCCCTCACATCAATGGGCAACTGCATTCTTTACCAACTCAACAATCGTTACAGTTTACTGCAGTAATGCTAACTCATATCCTCTCCTATAACTGCACACACTTGCACTGAGCCACTCCTACTCCTGACTCTTCCTGTCTGCCAACTGGTGCATTGGTGGCAATCTTTGGAGGGATTTGTGTCATGCCAGAACTTTGGCGCTGTCTCTTAGAGCTGGTGAGATGAGTGCATCACTCATGATCCCTTCATGAGAGGAGTCTCTGTTTGCATCCCTACAGGCCTGCTCAAAAGTTTAACTTCTTATATTGGCTCAGAGGAAGGAAAAAATCTGAGCACTCAACTGTGATACAATAGAAAATTGCATGCAATTACTGAATTAGTTGTAAATGAGTTCAAACAGATGAGACAAGACAAATAATAAGGAGAAAAAGTAGCAAAAGAGAATCGCTGGAATGAAAAGGCGGTAATGAAATAAATGAATGAATTAATGTATATGGCCCATCAGCCTGTGTAGGCTATGTATGGCCATTAAGCACGGAATCAATGAAACTTCTCTAGAGTAAGCACAAGTCAAGTCACGGTGTCCCCGCTTATTCACCCCTTACAAATTTCGTTGGGAGATGTGGTGGGTCTTTTCTATCAGGTGATGGACAGTGAGGGTGGAGTATGAGTTGGGGTAGAATAAAAGGTTGAGCTAAGGTCACGAAGTGCACTTTCCAGCAAGAATGAAGGCATGGTGGGATAAGCAAAGATACAAGAACCTATCAGGCACAGACAAACATCTTTATCCCTCCAGGTTTACTGGAGGTTCTCACAGCTTTATAGATCTGTCTGTCTGTGTGACTGTGTCTTGAGCATGCTGCCAGCATGGATATGTGCGCCATATAAGTGGACATCATCATCATCATCATGTGTGTCTGTCCCGACTTAACGGCTGATATCTCAAAAACTACTGGACGGATTTCCTTGACATTTTGCACACTTACTGAAAGTTAGGTCCGATTGAATGTATCAAATATTTAGAATCGAGGTTTGAAAGAAAGTGACTTTTTAGGTTGTAAACTCGAAAACACCCCCCCTAAAATGTCCCTTGACGGAATGGCGATATTTCGCCTTTTCCTTCACTCCCGTCGCCTGAGCATCGTTTCTCCCACG
>JAWQFJ010029092.1:0-52500 GCA_034096865.1 Theodoxus fluviatilis | reverse complement strand
ATGGTAAAGTGCAAATAACACTGAGATCATTAGTAACTCTCAAGGTGTTTTAGGATCAGTCACTGAAGTGATTAAGCCATGGCAAATAGTTTGTATGAAATACTGCCATGATCCATATCACATACTTACTCACTCATAACACACACACACACAAACACACACACACACACACACACACACACACACACACACACACACACATACACACACACACACACACATTCCCATATACGCACCTAAAGAGTTTAGCACCACATGAAGAACACATAAATAGTATCATGAAAGTGCATATTGATGACCAATGTACTCACCATTTCATATTTGCTGAGGAGTTTCATTGCAAAGACTTTTCGAGTATTTTTGTGTCGTACCTGTTAAAGAAAGAAGGGAATTTGATCCTTATTCCCTACAATTGTTCACTTCAGATTTTCAAATCAAACTTTCAACACACACTCTAGAAAACAGTTGACTATTGAATGATGGATGCACATCATGGATCATCTCCACAAATCTTTCTTGAAAGCTTCAAAAAAGAAAACAAATTCATGAGAATGTCTTCAAGAACATGGCAATATATATACATAAACAGGCTATAGTGTGAGTTTCAAGCTCACATTCCATGAAAAGAGAGCTGCTCAACAAATACCATGAATAATCAATGGAGCAACAGGCAGACAATCCCTTGTAACCCACAGACTCCTGATGGAGTTTCCTTTATATTTTAAAAAACTGGCTCAAGTACAAACAGGATAACAACACTGTGCACATGAACATAAACCAGCCCTGGGAGAGGTCCCAAGGTAAGCTAAGTTGAATGCTTGCAGGTGAGAATACATGACTTACCAGTTGAACTTCTCCAAAGGCTCCTCGACCTATCACCTTCACAACTTCAAAGTCATCGGATTTCAATCTTTGCCTCTTGATAAAATCTGAGCATTTCAAGTCTGAAACAGAAAAGGACATAAATCAGCACTCTTCAATGCATAGATGAAATCTAAGACCTGGCTTACTTTTGTGATTCAACCATCATATGAATGAAAATACACACACACACACACACACACACACACACACACACACACAAAATATAGGAACTTATAACATGTATTTTAACTAACACCAACACTGGCAAACAAAAATAAGTTCTACTATTCATTATAACCTTCTAGACAAACAGTATTTATATTTAAAAAAACAATTGTAGGAAACGAAGCATTGATAGCAGATAATTGAAGAATGAAATGCTATTTTTAAAAAGTGAGAAATAAATGCACCCATCTGACCTGAATGAGATATTATCCACTGTACCATGTGTGTGTGTGTGTGTGTGTGTGCGTGCGTGCGCTTCCTTGTGTGCATGTGTGTGCGTGCATGCATGCATGCATGCAAGTGCATGTGCTCATGTGAGTGCACGCATGTGTGTGTGTGTGTGTCTGTCTGTGTGCATATCTGCATCCGTGCATGGGTGAGCTTGTGTGTAATTTGTTTGTTTGTTTGTTTGTTTGTTCAGGGAGCAGCAAAAGAAGAATCAGACCAAGTGCTGATGAGCATGTTTCCCCTCACAGATGGAGAAGCCACCCCAGCCCCCAGAGAGGGCAGGATTTATGCTTTGTAACTGTAGACTGCTGGAGGTGCAGACAAGCTGGGAGGTATTGATTTTTCCTGGGCAGCCCTGGAATATTGACCACCACAGGGGACATTTGGCAGTGGAGCCCTTCCTGTCCAGGCTCTGCACCTGCCCCAGTCCTGTCTGACTTCCCAAGCATCATCATGAGACACTGCAGCCAGCCCAGGACTACTAGTACTACACACCAGCTTGCCTACAGCTGCATCACTGCATGATACACCCCCAAGTGGAACCCACATTTCAAGAGGTGAAAAGGTGGGGGTGGGTCGGGGGGAATTCCCCCTGACCAACAGCATCCTCTAACCTAAGAACCCAGTAAAACTGCCAAAAGGGTATTGATTACATGGTCATGAAATCAGGGGGTAAATCTCAAAGCTTTTTGAGTCCCTCGTATACAGGTGGTGGGTCAATTTATAAACCTAATACCATTACCTTCGGTTTCAAATTTTCTACCAGCTTGGAGGTCCTGTCTTTTTCTTTTCCTTCCATTTGCAATTTTATATCACACTTTCATTTCCCTGTTGTAAATTCTTTGGAATTGAAGCACAAGTCTCGTGTGTTTAGATAAACCCATGCTCACATCAAACCTACACCCCATATCTTTACTTCCTGAGAACTTTGATTTATCAAAATTCCTGCCTTCCTGTTTGACTTGGCAAAACTCTGACAAAACTGACATGTATTTCACTCATTCATTCATTGACTGGAATTTGCCCCTGTTTACAATGAGCAGACAAGGCTGTTGTGAATGAGTAATGCAGCTGTTGTGAAGAAGACAATGGACAATCAATAGCTTCACTCACTGCTGCAGAAGAGGTCATGCATGTTAATCAGTAGTTACTCCACAGACTGCTTCTACACTGAAAATGCTGTACAGCAGTGATGACTCAAGGCTGAAGGTGTGGGAACATGAATAATGTCCATGTCTTTTCCCCCACACAGCAAAGATATATGCATTCTGTGAATGTGTTGGTTATGCTGTCACTACAGTGCTGAATGAAATGTGAATGCTGCAAAAGAAATAAAATTCATGTGATGAATGAGAAGTTAATGTAGCAATGTTACACTACAGTGATGAATGTATTGTATCTAAGCAGCAAAGGATATATGCTTTAATTGCTGTGATGAATGTAGTTTGTGCATGCAGCAATGAAAATGCTGACACTACCGTAATTGAAGTAATGTGCTTGAATCGATGGAACTAGTAAGCATTTCTGCATTGCAAACACAATGGATAAATTCAGGAAGCTCCTATTAGAATGATTTTTTTGTTTGGGATTTGTATAGACATTGAACCAACACTCATACAGTCATAGAGAGGGGAAGGAGCATCATAGACTATCATCTTAGATATATGTATGTATTCATACTCATTCATGCACACACATGATTACAATACAGGGTAACAACACAGGGTAACAACTGATAGGTAACTGCAAGATATTGATAATCCATATTTCTCCCATTCCAGGGATTGAACTACAGCACTGCACCTCACACATAAGCAAGCACAAAAGCTTGCTTGACCAAATCCACCTGTCCAAAGACAGTTTCAATGACCAGTACTATTACTAGCAGTAAAGGTTGAGGAGCTGACTTTGCACTCATTGATGAAGGCTTTATAAATGTAGCCGTGGAAATGCCATCACTAAAATGATTAGTTTGTTCTGAGTGTAGCAATGAAGATGTTATCATGACAATGATGAAAGTGCTGTCAGTATGAGTATAGCAAAGGAAGTGCTTGCACTGCAATGATGAGTGTGCAATGAATGAAGCAATTGAAATGCTACTGCAGCAATACGGTTATAAAATAAGGCTGCAGTCACAGAAGAAATTCCTTGATTAGGCATCTTTACGAATCCTCTCATACAAGTGTAGGTCCACAAACCAAGCAGTTGAGAAGAATTTCACTCTTCCCTATATGTAACATCAAAAGCTCACAATGTGATTTTACTAGTTGGATTCACATGAATTCCTTCAGTATTAACACAGCTCACGTACTAAGGTTTCTAAGTTAGTTACATCTGTTCAGGCCATGAGCAAAACACATCAATAACTTATAAAAAAATAAGAGTTGTTCTCCCGAGTTCATGACTAAAACCAGGAAAATGGACTAAATTTTAAACATTCACTTTAGCAATTCTTAATGTCATTTTTGAACAGCTTAGTCATTACAGTATCAGAGAATGTAACCAAAAAAGCAGCAGCAGTAGTACTTTTTTTTAAGCAGTGTCATTAAGTATACCCCTGCCTGAAAGGCACCGTGATTTCTTAGAACCTGTAATTCTGAAATGCAAATGAGTTTGGAGTAAACAAATACCTGTCACTAAAGTAAACGGCAAGCACCTTTCATGTGACAAGATGAGAGCTGGATATAGTTGTTACATAACAGATACTGGACAAGATATATCTGTGACGGCGAAATGCTGTTACTGGCCACTGTAGGTAACGCACGCTTCATCTGTGACTTTATTGAATAAAAATTTACATCTCACACAAAATACTAATGTTTTCTGTGTGAGTTTGATCATTGAATCAGTACTTTTGATTTTAAAACATAGCAGTAAGTGCTGAATGTGTTCGGGAGGAAGCGGCTTGTGAAAAAAGCAAGTCCACTTGTGACCTCGCAGGAAGCATGCGTTACCCTGTCTTTGCAGTCGATTTTCACATACAGTTATTGTGACATCACGGTTTTCTTGCTGGGAAAAGCTAAATAAAACTTTAACAGATTCACAGCAGAATTTTTAAACACCAATGCCAATGGCATACTTTGCTGCAGATAGTTTGTGGAGTATGTTGGGTCAACCATTCCACTTTTTGGTCGCCATTTTGACGGCAATTTTACATTATTTATTACTCTAACATGCACAAACTTTACTTTCACCAAATCCCACTGCTCATGGAGTTTCTTGAACATATGTACAACCTCCCATGCAATGTTTCTTTGCCTAAAAATAAAAAATAGCTGGTTATAAGAAACTTTAATAGAGTACCCCATCCAGTCACGAACTCGGGAGAACAACTCAATATATATAAGCACTGTAAATCCTTTTAAAAGGAACTTTGAAGATGTCCAACACAGGACAAGTACATAGTAAGTCCACTTAACCTTTTTATCAGGATGGTCCAATACCAGGAACTACTTAGGACATGTATGCACAGCAAAACTGAGATAACAGCAACGTCACAGCACCAAGACACCTGTCCCTTCATCTTGAGGGCAGACACCAACCAACATGGATTTAGTGGCGCAAACCTTGCTGAAGCCAGACACCAATGCAAGGCAACAACCTTCAGGTCTTGGAGCAATCAGAAACTGGAGTTCAGACCACAAGCTTCTTATATAATTATGAGCATGCTTAGTTACATAGTTAGTAGCAGAGGAAGTTATGGTGGTGGCAGAGGTGGCGGTGATGGCAACAAAAGCAACACTTGGGGGTGGGGGGGTGGCAGCAGCAGCAGCCATGGTGGTGGTGGTGCTAGTGGTGCTAGTGATAGCAAATGCTGAAGCAGCAGCTGCAGCCAGTAGCAACAAGGTAAGTTGGAGTAGTAGCAGAACTAATAATAGCACTGCAGCAGCAGTCAGCAGTAGTACATGAAGTGGTAGTGGTAGTAGTACTAGTAGTAGTAGTAGTAGTAGTAGTAGTAGTAGTAGTAGTAGTAGTTGCAGCAGCAGCAGCAGCGCCAGTAGTAAAAGAAGAATTAGCAGTACTTAGTAAAACTAGTAGTCCTAGTAGTAGTAGTGGTAGTAGTATTTAGTATTAGCAGCTGCAAGTAGTAATTGTTGTGTTCTGTTACTGATGTTCACTCATTCCTACTTAACTATGCTGATGTAAAATAGTTTAGGATCTTGATCCATTGACACCATAATCAAGGAACTGGAGTCATTGCTGAGAACTGCAGCCTCCTCTGCCAACTGGAAGGCAAAAGTTCACAACACACAGCTCTACATTCACTGTCACAGCTGATGCTGTTGTTGATCTTGTTGTCACTGCCGCAGCAGTCACACCTACTGACACAACACTCAAGGATTTGCAGATGAACAGAGCCAGGGGAGGGTAGTACTCACAGCGCTGGAGGAACTGTTCTACATTCTTGATGCGCCGCAGGGTGGCATGGTCCAGGTCCCCTGCCAAGGCTGTGATACAGTCCTGAAGAAGAAAACATGGCATGCGTGAAACAATGACAAGAAAACAGATGATTGGATGAATGGATGGAAGGAAGGAAAGAAGGAAAGAGGAAAGAAGGAAGGAAGAAGGAAGGAAGGAAGGAAGGAAGGAAGGATGGATGGATGGATGGACAGAAGGATGGATGGACAGAAGGATGGATAGACGGATGGATGGATGGATGGACGGATGGATGGATGGATGGACGGATGGATGGATGGATGGATGGATGGATGGATGGATGGATGGATGGATGGATGGATGGATGGATGGAGAAAGAAGGATGGAGGGAGGGAAGAATGGAGGGAGGGAGGGAGTTTTAGTCTATCAGCCTTTGTAGGCTATTTAAGGCCACTGATAAACGAAAAATCACCAGTTAAAATGAGAGCAAGTCTGATAACAATTTCCCTAGTTATTTGCCTCATAGCAAACACAAGGGGAGATGCAATGGGTCAATCCTTACCCAACCCACAGAGGGACAGACTATGAAAAGGCATTAAAGTCCAAAAGCTGGAAAAGGGGGGCCGGGGCTGAATGTTTACAGGAGTATGAAGTGCCAGTATTGGGGAAAAGAGATGGAGGAGGAGGCAGAGATGATGTTGATGGAGGTGGAAGAGGTGCAGCACAATGGTGGCAAAGAAGGGGGGAGATGGAAGACATTGCAAGACAAAGGAGACCATGGTAATCAGAAGAATAAGTAGCAGTGGTTGCAATAGAGATATATATAAGAATGAGAGAATCAGGGGGTTAGCACCAGCAAAAGGGCTATACACAAGGATGAAGGACAGGAGAAAAGCGGGGTGTGTGTGTGTGTGTGTGTGAGTGTGTGTGTGTGTGTGTGTGTGTGTGTGTGTGTGTGTGTGTGTGAGTGTGTGTGTGTGTGTGTGTGTGTGTGAGTGTGTGTGTGTGAGTGTGTGTGTGTGTGTGTGTGTGTGTGTGTGTGTGTGTGTGTGTGTGTGTGTGTGTGTGTGTGTGTGTATGTGTGTGTGTGTGTTAGTTCTAGCTGCATCAGTGCATCAGTACATGGTGTCACTCGAATGAAACCATAGCAAAGCAGCGGTAGGTCAGCACTTGTCATTTGATTCCTGTTTACTAGCGGGGACCCATCAGGAAATCATATATCACATTCACTGGCAGTGTTTTTTGTACCCAGGAAATATGAATACATCATGCCTTTCATGGTCGAGTTTCTATGTGTTTTCCATGATGTTACTCAATGATGGTTTTCCAATAAATTATTCATGCAAAGCACATCCCCACAAGAATACCATGAAAGCTATCCTAAGTATGCAGTTAGTCCGGTCTCCGGATGCAACCACTGCGATTAACTAGACTGTTTCCTCATGCCATCCTCAACATTCAAATGCAGGTAGTTGCTGGAGCCACATTGAGCATATACAGAGCAGTGAAACTAGCAGTTTTCCCATTCTAATGAAAACAACGTACAGAGAGAAGACTAAATAGTAATACATGTGTGGAGGTAGAGGACTGACATAGTTACGACAGTAGATTCCAAACGAGTCGAACAAGAACTTACCAACAAACAATCTATATTCAGTTCCGAGGTCGGGTTCCTCAGCTGCTCCTCAAGAGTGGCGAGACGCCGTCGGTAGTCTTGATCCGACAAAACCATTTTGGCTAAAATACAGCTTCAACTGACCAACATACAATCTGGGTCGAATGGTCAGCAATCAATCCTCAAGACTACGATGCAAAGGCTTCGAACACGTCAAGCAGGCCAACGAGACCCACCCCCTCTGATATAAAAAAAAGAGGTCGGAGTCGATCAACTTCACAGGTACCACAGCACGGGCATTTCTCGAACAAGCCTCGCGGTTTTCCCGAGCCTGTTCACATGATAGAAGACGGTGCCTGTCTTTCCATCCGAACGGCACAATGGGTGTTGACATTCAAATGTGGTCTACCTGATGCCATCAAAGAGGGCCTTCGTTTGTCCCAACAATAACAACGTCGTAATCGCTAAAATAAATGCATAGTCCGGGTGAGTATTCCCGATGGAAAAAGGGGTAAACAACGACGACACCCCTGCACAATATCCGTGGTGCGTGATTTTGGACGAGCTGGTACATACACTGCACACTGACGTCCTGGAAGCGGATGAAGTTGGCCTTTGCAATATGGCGGTCAACGAAATACCGACTGAGGGTACGGAGATTACGACATATAAAAACTTGAAATCACGCTATCTACTCAACATATTCATGCGAATAAAATATTATTTTAAATTTAACGTCGATGGAATTCCTAATAGTATTTGATTATAGCGCTACGGAAAATCTTCGTGTGGCGGTGAAGGGACGTAATTCGTATCAGCAGGTGCTCGCTTAGCTGGTTTCGCATCGAAAGGAATGCTCAGAATGTCGTAGTCACGCTGCTTGTATTGTAGTCTATTTGGGGTCTGACAGTCGCTGAACAGGTGCTACTATCACTGTTCTATATTCAGAAGGCTGACTACGCTATGGGACTGCATGAGACGCTGCAGAACTCAACTTCGGTGATCTGGATTTCGTTTCCGACGCGCGACACCCGACGTAGTCTCCTCACTCTTGGGCACTTTTTAACGAATCACTCGGGCTTAGCTGTCAAGTGAGACTGCAACGATGTTGAGAGAGAGAGAGAGAGAGAGAGGGAGAGAGAGAGAGAGAGAGAGAGAGAGAGAGAGAGAGAGAGAGAGAGAGAGAGAGAGAGAGAGAGGGAGAGAGAGAGAGAGGGAGAGAGAGAGAAGAGAGAGAGAGAGAGAGAGAGAGAGAGGGGGAGGAGAGAGAGAGAGAGAGAGAGGAGAGAGAGAGAGAGAGAGAGAGAGAGAGAGAGAGAGAGAGAGAGAGAGAGAGAGAGAGAGAGAGAGAGAGGGAGAGACGCTCGACAACAAAAAACTTCGTCGATTAGCCCAGTCATCATAAACTTGAAAGCTCCAAAACAATTGGGTAGGCATATATATACCAGAATGGTGCATGATGAACGCAGCAGGAAAGGTGCAAGGATTGTATTACTGCCAAAGTTCGAGCAATTCTTGTACTTCCCAACAACCGATTCGATTGCCGAATTCGTATGAAAATGGGTCGGTCCATACACACGTCGACTTTACTGCCAATTAATACAAGTGAAGCATTGGTACGTGTGTCACCAAACCGTCACTTCAGTGACTCTCATTCTGCAAGCAAACAGTAAACACCAAATTATAATAATCGTGACTATAATTTTGAGTGATGTACAGTGTACTAGCTGTGTGTGCATGGTGGTGGTGGTGGTGTGTGTGTGTGAGAGAGAGAGAGAGAGAGAGAGAGAGAGAGGGGTAGTTAATTGAGAGGGGGTGGGATGTGGGCTAGAAAATTAGTCTCTGGATACCCATCAAAACATCAGCATGTTATGACTGACAAGTATACCCAGTGTTCATATGCTGTTGGAATGTTTTATTCAAACTGACTGCATGGAGTCGAGACAACCATGCATGCAGTCGCGGGCTTGATTACAGAGCCACAATGAAAGGGCTACTACTGAGCCACAAAAGAAACGCAAATAGGGGGGTAGCTTGACTTTTAGGTAATTTCAAGCGCTGCAAATTTGCTGACACATTTTTTGTGTATTGATCTGATTCAGAATTGATCTTAGCATGCAATGTGTGAAAATCAGGCCAGTGTCACTGAAAACAAGCGCACAGCAGCGCTCTGAATACGGAAACATGTTTTTGCATGTGGAAAGCGAATGCAAAGAGTCAAGTCGATTTTTTTGGGCTGAACAGTATTTACACTTTGCTGGCAATAAAAGGCCAGTTTGTGCCACCCTGTCAAAGCAGTCATTTTCAGCCAACAACGATGGCGAGACTGAGCGCCGCCGAGAGAGAAAGAGCCATCGGCCGACTTCAAGGTGGGAATCGCCCTGCACAGGTCGCAGCTGCTTTTGGCGTGGCTGTATCAACAATCTGCTGTCTATGGGCCAGGTTCAGGGCGAATGGAGAAGTCTCTGGCAACCCTAGAAGCGGTAGACCTCATGTGACCACAGGACGTCAAGATCGGCAGATTCACCGCTATCACCTGCATCAACCGTTCACACCTGCCTCAGAAACTGCCAGGAACACCATTGGTAGGCATGGTGCACCCATCTCTGGGGACACTGTGCGGCGCCGGCTCACCAAACGTCGTCTGTACAGCTGCCAACCTTCCAGGCAGCCTGTTCTGACACCAAGACACCGGCAGCAACGACTGCAGTGGGCTCAGCAGCACCGGAACCTCTCGTTACGTCTCCTCCACACTCGAATACGTCCATCAGCGTGATGGACACAAAATCGGCTCTCATCAGTGAAGAGGATGTCCCTCCATTGCCGCCAGTGTAGGTTCCGGTGCTGCTGAGCCCACTGCAGTCGTTGCTGCCGGTGTCTTGGTGTCAAAACAGGCTGCCTGGAAGGTCGGCAGCTGTACAGACGACGTTTGGTGAGCCGGCGCCGCACAGTTTCCCCAGAGACGGGTGCACCATGCCTACCAATGGTGTTCCTGGCAGTTTCTGAGGCAGGTGTGAACGGTTGATGCAGGTGATAGCGGTGAATCTGCCGATCTTGACGTCCTGTGGTCACATGAGGTCTACCGCTTCTAGGGTTGCCAGAGACTTCTCCATTCGCCCTGAACCTGGCCCATAGACAGCAGATTGTTGATACAGCCACGCCAAAAGCAGCTGCGACCTGTGCAGGGCGATTCCCACCTTGAAGTCGGCCGATGGCTCTTTCTCTCTCGGCGGCGCTCAGTCTCGCCATCGTTGTTGGCTGAAAATGACTGCTTTGACAGGGTGGCACAAACTGGCCTTTTATTGCCAGCAAAGTGTAAATACTGATCAGCCAAAAAAAAATCGACTTGACTCTTTGCATTCGCTTTCCACATGCAAAAACATGTTTCCGTATTCAGAGCGCTGCTGTGCGCTTGTTTTCAGTGACACTGGCCTGATTTTCACACATTGCATGCTAAGATCAATTCTGAATCAGATCAATACACAAAAAAATGTGTCAGCAAATTTGCAGCGCTTGAAATTACCTAAAAGTCAAGCTACCCCCCTATTTGCGTTTCTTTTGTGGCTCAGTATATATTGCTGTTAAAGTTTTATCAAGCGTAAAATGTGTTGCTGTTGTTGGTGCTGTTGGTGCTTTAATTCATGTAGATGTATGTGCAGTGGTTCTCAACGGGGAGGGGGGGGGGGCGCGTATTCATCCATCAATATTATATAAAGACGCGCGCGCGTGTATATGTGTGTGTGTGTGTGTGTGTGTGTGTGTGTGTGTGTGTGTGTGTGGTTTGGGGGATGGGGGTTTTATTTCAAAGTTCTGTGTCATTTTGATGACATTTTGATTTAGGCAAAAGGAAAACAAAAAGTTCATAATCACGTCCAGCATTTTCATTATTCAGCACTCTTTAACAGACCGAAATTCGTTTGTAATTGATGACGAACTCTTTTTAACTGTTGCCATACGTCGCATCACATATACACACTTTATGGAACCCCGTCATAATTCATGTCGTCAGAATGAATACCTGTGTTCACTGCATTTAATCTCAGTATAATTTCACAGAATCAGTTCCTTCAAATCTCATTACAATAATGATACTTTCAATTGTATCAGAAAAGTTTGCAGCCTGTTCAACGATATTTACCCATGCAAACTATTTTAGAACCCTTTTGTTCATATCATGCAGTGAATGAAATGATCCCCTTGGAATAGGCAACACATAGCTACGCAAATAGAATGTTATGATACAGGACACATAGATGTGATTGACCCAACGATCGATGCCCTGGGTTTCTTGGATATTGATGCTAATTTTGCATGACGTTCTACTCTCAAACTGATTACTGAGCAAAGGTCGGTGAAAGTTCATCTCTGGGAAGTCTTCCTTACAGTTTCATAAGAACGAGCTGGCAAATACAAGTCAAGAAGGCACACCAGTTTGCAATCAATATATATAAGATGTTTAATGGCAGAAACTTTTTTCTGTGGAGGGGGGTTTCCATAACCCATGGAACGCGCGCGCACGCACACACATCCTCCTCAGATCCGCCCCAGGTGGCGGACCGAGTTTTTGAGAAAATGCCTAATAAAATCAAACTTTGGTGTAATCAACAATTCACTGTGACCATAAATATCGAGTAAGGACAGTGGTGGGACAACGTCCAGGAAGCTCGTGTCACAGTATGACTGACGGTGTAGCAAGTTTGGTAACAAAAGCAGCTAGGTTTAGTGGACGAGAAAATGTCAGAATTTTCTTTTTATGGTGTGTAATGAAATTAGTCAGTGACGACAGCATTCCAGGAGAAGACTGTGGCCGATCGAGTGGTTGGCGTGTTTGACGAGTAGTCGCTTGCGGCTGGGAAGTGCGGCGTTCGAAGCTGCGCGGCCCCCAGGTTTGCCTCTTTGAGCAAGGTGCTAAACTCGCATTACATCTCCCCACCCAGGAGTAAAACCGGGTACCTGTGAGGGCACTGACGGGCCCATTGCAGTGTGATAAACCCTCACGTGCGACCATGGATGTGCCAGCATCGGGTTGGAATATTCCCTATGAGGAATGCATGGAGTTGGTGCTGGTACCTGACTGTATACATTTTATCTGTCAGTCAATGTGTGGACTCACACACACTCACACACACACATCAATGTGTGTTTTCCCTGTGTGTTTTTTTCTGCTACTGTGAAAAATGATAGTTTCTGCATGACGAGATGCTTTTTTCGTGTTCTTCTCGATCGAGTTCTCGACCCCTGGTGTGGCCTTGACCTTTGAGAAGGTAAAACAATAGAAAATTGTGCCTAGAAAGGTTTAAATTGCCCCTCTTGTCTTAACTGCAACTCTTCTACCCTAGCTTAATTGTGCCAAAATTGGTGGCCGCGCAATATACAGAATCCTAGAAAATCGCAATGTTATTGTTACACACACACACACACGCACACGCACACATGTACGCACTGTCGCTCGCGCGGACATACACAAATTAATATACGTACACGCGCTCGCGAACGAATTAACGGACGGATCCGCCGGACGACATCAGCTCTTTTTTTAACATGTGAGAGAAAAATGATATCAGAAATACATCATGCACTCTGGTGGGAACACATTCATTACAACGTGAGATTGAGAACACTCGATCAGTTAAATTGTGTGTGTGTGTGTGTGTGTGTGTGTGTGTGCGTGCGT
This sequence comes from Theodoxus fluviatilis, assembly GCA_034096865.1. Classification (NCBI taxonomy): domain Eukaryota; kingdom Metazoa; phylum Mollusca; class Gastropoda; order Cycloneritida; family Neritidae; genus Theodoxus; species Theodoxus fluviatilis. The sequence goes on along the minus strand of JAWQFJ010029092.1, from coordinate 39,517 downwards.
GTGTGTGTGTGTGTGTGTGTGTGTGTGTGTGTGTGTGTACGTGTACGTGGTATCTCAGCTCGGTTCATGTCGGGAGAAATTAACGGATGGATATGTCACACACAGCTTCCTCGAGCCCGTCCAAACTCGCCCGTTTTGTCTCTCAGAGCAAAGATCGTTGCTCAATGTAGAATTTTTACGGGTGACCCATGCGGGGTCGGCTCTCTATTGCGGAGGGCCGCTATTGCGGGATTTTTTCAACAAAAGTTCCTCAGGCAATTTTGATTCTTTTGTCCTAAAACGCATACAAAATCATAGTAATTTTGTTACTTTTTTTTAAAACTTTTTTTTCTTCTATCGCGGGGGGCCACTATTGCGGGATTTTTTCAACAAAAGTTCCTCAGGCAATTTTGATTCTTTTGTCCTAAAACGCATAAAAAACCATAAAATGCATGTTACTTTTTTTTAACTTAGAAAAATTTTCGGGTTTTTTTCTTTAAAAAATCCCGCAATAGCGGCCCCCCGCAATAGAAAAAAAAACGAAAATTTTTCTAAGTTGAAAAAAAAGTAAAATACATTTTATGTTTTTTTTATGCGTTTTAGGACAAAAGAATCAAAATTGCCTGAGGAACTTTTGTTGAAAAAATCCCGCAATAGCGGCCCTTCGCAATAGAAAAAAAAATAAAAAATAAAAGTAACAAAAATATTATTGTTGTTTATGCGTTTTAGGACCAAAGAATCAAAATTGCCTGAGGAACTTTTGTTGAAAAAATCCCGCAATAGCGGCCCTCCGCAATAGTGGCCCTCCGCAATAGCGGCCCCTCCCCACCCATGCAAGCAGCAATTAATGAACACTTTACACTAATTACAGACACGTGCAGTAACAAGTACATGTATCATTACGTTGCCATTCGTAGATTTTGCTGGAAGAATGTGAAGATGATGATATTGGGGATAATAATGATGATGATTCATGTAATGTTGTCCTTTTTATGAAATTCTTTGGTGGAAATTTTTCCACCTCCGGTCACCGCTGTACAGCGGGAAGCAAAGGCAACGAGGGTGAAGCGCCTTGGCCAAGGATGCAACTCTGGGATCCGCGCAGCTTCGAACACCGCAGCAACGAGCCGCAAGCGACTACAGATCAAACGCCCTAACCGTTTGGTCACACGTGGCAATGCGTTTGCATCAGTTACGTGCAAACGTCATTTTATATCTTGTTAAAAGGCATCGACTCCTGTTGAAGTTGGGGCGGTCTGTTAGCAAGGGGAGACGACTCTAGAAGTTTCAAGCCATGCATTTGATTGGTTTTCCTCTGAAGAAAATTCCCGCCATCTTCTGCTTGGCGCTAGTCCTGTGATACCACTAGGCAGCAATTCCATCGGTATCAAATGTTTAACGCAGGAGGTAAGACTCAATATTCTTACATTTCTGATGGGCCTTTTACACTGCATCCACTGTTTTGTTCCTTTTCTGTACATCCACGTTTGCCTCGAGGCAAGCTGTTGTTATTCAATCAACGCGCTTTGCAACAATGCAAGTACCGTAGGCAGCGTAGAGTAGTCGAAGTTCGAATGCGCTTTCGTTGTTTCGTTCTTGGATCTCAGCTGTAACATGTTCCGTTGACATTGTATGATCACCGTGGTTTCGCTCATCATAGAAGAGGTTTTGATTGAGGTGAAGTCAGCTGTCTTTTTTTTTCTTCTAAAAATTGGTGTCCGTTGATGTATCTATAGATCGTCTGAAATGGGACAACTTTCAAGGGCCCGAACGGCCGAAGGGGAAAACTGCAAACACACAAATGTAATAATGGAAGTTACAGTTGCAAAATACATTTAAAAAAAATTAATTTGCAGAAAGGTTTGTGAATGATGCATTCATTAATGTTTATATTATATATGTCTGCACAAGTTTCTGCCATGTGAATGTGCATGCATGAACATCAGTGTTTGTATTAAATCCTTGAATTTCATTGGTGTGTATTTTCTTTTTCACTTAATCGGGCACTGGTCAAGTCGCAAGTGTATAGTGATGTCACGATAAAATAGGGCGTTCATATAGCCTAAACATTTACAAATGTGCCATGCACCAACCAAAAGTAAAATTATTTTGTTATAGTTTGCAATTGTTATTACTGTTGGTGTTATTATTACATTAGTGTTTAAAGAAAAACACCTCAAAGAAAAGGGACATGGGGGAGACCCTGCAAACAATGGAGATGCATTCTCTCTCTCTCTCTCTCTCTCTCTCTCTCTCTCTCTCTCTCTCTCTCTCTCTCTCTCTCTCTCTCTCTCTCTCTCTCTCTCTCACTACATTTGAATATTTTCCCTCAAGGGCTGAATGTAAGAAAGGCACTACTGCCTAATTCACTACCATTGTAAAATGAAGTTTGTTTGTTCATTCTGTCTCTCTCTCCCTCCCTCCCTCCCTCCCTCCCTCCCTCCCTCCCTGTAACAGTATGCAATATTTAGACCTTCTCAGGTTTTGACGTACTTCCTGGCTGGACTATGACGTCATTAAAAATGTAGTCAACGTTTGAACATGTCGGTTGATCTGTTTCCCATCCATCCACAAAATCATTCAATCTTCTAACAGAAGAACATTACATGGTGGCAGCGATAGTGGATCATGGCAGAACTGAACAGTTTGCCGAACCCGAAGATGGACTGGGACAGCGCAGACAGATCAATTGCCTTAGCCGAGTTCAAGCAGCTTTGTCAACTGTGGTTCATTGCGAACGAGACTCCCGACGAACGTCAGTACAGTTTCATTTTACTGTGGTCTGGATCTGAAGGAATCAAGTTATCTAACACTTGGGGACTATCGGCAGAGCAGCTGCAAGATCCAAAAAAACGTGTGGGATAAGTTTGCAGAGAGCGAGCCTCAGGACAACTTCAGAATTCACAGGATGGAACTACAGCGATTTCGTCAACAGACCGGTGAGTCTGTAAATGATTTTGTCACGCGTTGCAAAACCAAAGTTATGAAATGCAAACTTTCAGACGACAAGGCCAGAGATGAGCGAATAATCGAGCAGATTATTTCTGGAATCAAATACCCAGAGGCACAGCGAAAACTCCTAGCCAAAGATGACAAGATGACGCTAAAACAAGCCATTGACATTTGCCGCAACTTTGAAGCCAGTGTTTCCCACATGGAGAAGATGATCAACATCAACAAGCCCACTTCAGCTGTCGACTTTGTTTCACAACGTGACAACAAGCACAAGCTATGTGGCAACTGTGGACTGAAACATGAGATCAAAAGATGCCCTGCGTTTAACACAAAATGCGACGGGTGTGGAAAAATGAATCATTGGCGGAAATGCTGTCGCAGCAAGCCGACTGAAAGCACCAGACAGCAGCAACCTCAACGAGGGCGCGGAGACCAGCATGCTCATGGTTACCCGAACAAGCGACGACGCAGCCATACTCCGCATCGACGCCACGATGTCGTCACCAATGAAGCTGACAGTGATATCAACATAGCAGATGATATTATGAACAATCTAGAGTTTCAACCAATCAACTATTCCACTGTTGACACGAATGATGACCGCACTGAAGTGTACGCAAATCTCAACATCAAGCTGAACAGCAGCACACAAGCCTCACTGAAGGTAAAAGTTGACACAGGAGCTCAAGGTAATATTTTACCACTCAGAATTTTTCGTCGGATGTATCCAAGACAACTCGACGAAGATGGATATCCAAAAGCAGGAGCAACAAGACAGAAAAAAACCGTACTGATTGCATACAATGGCACCGTCATTAACCAGTATGGATCGATCTCTATACCGTGCAAGTATCAAAGTTCACCATGGCAACAGGAAGAGTTCTACGTCACAGACGCAGACGGACCAGCTATTCTAGGCCTACCAGGCAGCACTCACCTCAAACTGGTCACTCTTCATTGTCCGATTCAGGCATCACCGATGAAGCCTCAGCATACTATTCCCATAGCAGATGAGAAAGAGCTGAAGAGCTTATATCCTGACAGATTTGAAGGCATTGGAGATTTTCCAGGAGATCTACACATCACGTTGAAAGAAGATGCTCAACCCGTCATCCAACCTCCACGAAAATACCCCATTCAGATAGTACCTGAAATCAAGGCTGAGCTGGAAAAGATGGAGCAGCTTGGAGTGATCATTCCTGTCCAAGAGCCGACTGATTGGGTCAACTCTCTAGCTTTCAGCAGGAAGTCGAATGGTGGGTTACGAGTATGCCTCGATCCCAAAGATCTCAACAGGAATATCAAACGTACGTATCACAAGACTCCAACACTGGAGGAGATCACCAACAAGTTCAGCGGAGCGAAAATCTTCAGCAAACTAGATGCCCGATATGGCTACTGGTCAGTCAAGCTGGACGAAGATTCAAGCAAACTCACCACATTCAACAGCCCGTGTGGCCGATACAGGTTCACCCGTCTTCCATTTGGTCTTAACGTATCCCAAGATGTCTTCCAGGAACGGATGGATACGATCCTCAGCCAGTGTCCTGGAGTGATAGGCATCACAGATGACATCGTCGTCTACGGGAAGGACGATGAGGACCATGATCGCAACCTGCATCACTTGATGGACGTAGCAAAAACAAGAGGATTGATCTTCAACGAAGAAAAATGCTACATCAAGCGCAAGCAAGTCAAGTTCTTTGGAATGATTTACGATGCTGATGGCGTGCATCCAGATCCAGAAAAAACAGCTGAGATCAAGAGCCTACCCCCGCCAAAGAATGTCACAGAACTACAGCAGTTTCTTGGCATGGTACAGTACATGTCGCCTTTCATACCCAATCTCGCTGACCATACAACAGCACTGCGAGCGCTGACCAAGAAGGATGTCGCATGGGAATGGAACAGCTCACACCAGAAAGCATTCCAGAGAGTGAAAGACATGATATGTGATGACTTATCACTGACCTACTTTGATGTCAACAAACCAGCTGTCATCCAGGTTGATGCGTCACAAATGGGACTCGGAGCGACTTTGATACAGGACAACAAACCGATTGCTTTTGCAAGCAAAGCACTCAATGACACCGAGCAGCGGTACGCGAACATAGAGAGAGAACTACTGGCAGTTGTTTTCGGGTGTGAACGATTTCACACATACGTCTACGGAAAACACTTCACTGTAGAGTCCGACCACAAACCCCTGGAGCAAATTCAAAAGAAGAGTTTGGCGAACACACCCCCTCGTCTACAGCGTATGATGCTTCGCCTACAACAGTACGACATGAACATCATGTATCGCCCAGGAAGAGAAGTGGTCGTCGCCGACATGCTTTCCAGACTTCACCCTACGGCCGGACCCGAGATTGACCTTGAGAGATCAGTCTTTGCAGTTGAATTTTCAGCAAATCGCCTGCAACAGCTGAAGGAAGAGACAAAGAAGGACAAACACCTAATGTCACTGAAAAAGATTATTGTAAAAGGATGGCCTGAGAAAGCAAGGGAACTACCAAAAAAGATGCGACAGTACTGGTCACTCAGAGATGTGCTGACAGTAGAAGAGGATATCGTTCTCAATGGCAGCCGAGTGATGATCCCAGAGTCTATGCAGAACTACATTCTAAAGAACATTCACACTGGACACCTCGGGATCGAGAAATGTCGCATGAGAGCACAGGCATGTGTATACTGGAACGGCATGAACCGCGACATCGAGAACTACGTCAAGAGATGTATGACATGTTGCAAGCACCAGCGGAATCAACCTCATCAGCCATTGCTTCAACATGAAGTTCCGGATCGACCGTGGCAAGTTCTAGGCACCGATCTGATGATGACAGGCGGCAGTGATTACATCATCGTCACCGATTACTACTCAAAAATGCCTTTCGTTAGAAGAACAGCTGCAGCGGGTCAGACAACGTCGTCAAACGTAATCTCATACATGAAACAGCTTTTCGGAGAGCAAGGAATACCACAAAAAGTCATCAGCGACAATGGTACACCATACGTTTCAACGGCATTCAAGGAATTCGCTGACGAATGGGGATTTGAACATGTAACCAGTTCACCCAAATACCCACAATCCAACGGATTTGCAGAGCGTAGCGTGCAGACGATCAAGAAGATAATCATCAAAGCCCAAGAGAGTCACACAGACATTAATATGGCACTACTGGTGTTCAGATCGACACCCATTGACCATCATATTCCCTCCCCTGCAGAACTCCTGTATTCCCGCAAACTGAAAACTGACATGCCCACAGTCATCACGAACACCCTACCCAACCGAAAGAAGATCGAGGACCAATTGCGTAAACGGCAGAAGACGCAGAAGAAATATCATGACAGGAGAGCCCACGAACTGCCAGCACTGCGCAAAGGTCAAAAGGTCATGATGCAAAAAGAAGAAGGAGGAAAGTGGACGCCAGCAACCGTGGTTCAGACCAGAAACGAACCGAGGTCGTATGAAGTTCGAGAACCAGATGGAGGAACTTATCGCAGAAATCGAAGACACATAAGGAACTTGCAGAAACCTCCTAAAGGACATGTTCGATTCAACCTCATACCACACATTATTAGTGACAAACAGTTGCTGTACATGGAACCAGACTTCGAAGATGAAGAAGATGATACCTCAACACATCCCCAGGAGAATCATGTTGAAATGCATCAACAAGAGCAGCAACGACCCAGGCGCATGATCAAGAAACCCGAAAGACTGATAGAACAAATGTGAACAATCATTGCTAATCAAAAGGCAATTTCGAAGAACAAATACTGCAAATTCATAAGCTAATAAGGCGTCAAACAAAGCAGTAAGTTCAACTTGATTCAGAGTTAAAGTTGCATGAACAATGTTAAAGTTAAAGTTATAGAGACAGTAACAAAGAAAAGTTAAAGGATTTTGCGGACAGACAAAAGACATTTGTAAGTGACAATCAATGAATTATATGTTATTCAATTTGAAACTGCTAAAAAAAATTCAGGTGATTGAAATTATCTTATGAGAAGAGGGATGTAACAGTATGCAATATTTAGACCTTCTCAGGTTTTGACGTACTTCCTGGCTGGACTATGACGTCATTAAAAATGTAGTCAACGTTTGAACATGTCGGTTGATCTGTTTCCCATCCATCCACAAAATCATTCAATCTTCTAACAGAAGAACATTACACTCCCTCCCTCCCCCCCCCCCCCCTCTCCTCCTCCTCTCTCTCCTCTCTCTTCTCTCTCCTCTCTCTCTCTCTCTCTCTCTCTCTCTCTCTCTCTCTCTCTCTCTCTCTCTCTCTCTCCCTCCCTCCCTCTCTCCCTCCCTCCCTCTCTCCCTTTCCCTCTCTCTCTTACACATTAACATTTGCACTTCATCTGATTGCACTCTGCAGGCTTCAATGCTGGTGGAGGAGGTGGCTTTGATGCAGGTGGGAGCAACTTCAACTCCCCTGGAGGCTTTGGCACACCACAGCAGTCACAGGAGAAGAGGGTGAGCTTATTATTGTTTTCACAACTGCCCTATTTTCCAGGAAATTTCCTCTGTTTTGACTTCACTTTCACTTCTGGGAGCTGCAGATGGCAGTTAGTTCTCAGAAGAGGGTGGGGGTGGGGTCGAGTATATGGATTTGGACAGTCACTGGACAAATTAATGGTTAATACAGGTGTTTTCTTGGTGGGGGTTTCCCCCCTCCTTAATAAGAGGGGGAAGTCGACTAATATAGATTTGGGTTATTTGTGTGTTGAAGATAATATTGTTGCTGCTGTTCCTACTTTTCATTGTTTCCATTTTTTCCATTTCAGACTCGAAGTCGAGCACAGAACCTTATACCTGTCACAATAGCACAGGTATTCAACTGTTCACAGGTAGAGGATCAGTTCATGTCTGGGGACCAGGAGTTATCACAGGTATGCAAATTATGGATTGTTATTTCTTGAAGCTGCCATTCCTTGCATGATTAGCATCTGAAAGTTCTCTCTAATGCTCAGCTATTGTCAGTATTTGCTGTTGCAAATCCCATTAAATCACTGAACAACTTATGTATACATGTGTTTCGTGTATGTCTTGATCATTTGTTCAATATAAGCTGATCAAGAAGCATCATGAAAATGATGAATTGAGAAAAAGACGGCATTAATTAATTTTTTTATAACGTTTTGGGTGATGATCACACAGGATGGCCTACCAATTTAATTTTTCAAACAAATTCCATTGCAAATTATTTATTTATTTATTTATTTATTTATTTATTTATTTTACTACATTGATAATCTGTTAACCATGCACGTGCAGGAATCCCATGTTGGTCTCTTGTCAGGTGACATTTGTGGGAGTGGTGCGGTCAGTGAAGGAGACTGCCACACGACTGGACTACGAGATCGATGACATGACAGGTCCTCCCATGGAAGTCAAGCAGTTTGTGGATAATGATGTGAGTTGTGGGGTGGGGTTTTCGGCGTTGTTTTCTGTGCTAACACCTGGATAGGTGTTGCAGACCTGTTTACCTATACGATTTTGGCGTATTTTTTACGCCAAACTATTGAAAATACGACTACTACGACTTGTGTGAAAAAATACGACAATGGTGAAATCGAAAAATACGACAGTCGTGAAATCAAAAGGTTCCCCCCCCCCCCCGTGAAGTTCCGATCCACAATTTAATTTTCCTGAGGCTGGAAGCAGTCTCGTACTGTTCGAGTTTTGTTTTTACAAGAGCTCTTCATCCAGGCAATCTTAAAATAACATTTGCAGGGAGGATACCTCACACCTCTCTGTTTCACTCTCTCTCTCTCTCTCTCTCTCTCTCTCTCTCTCTCTCTCTCTCTCTCTCTCTCTCTCTCTCTCTCTCTCTCTCTCTGTGTCTCTCTCTGTCTCTCTCTCTGTCTCTCTCTCTGTCTCTCTCTCTGTCTCTCTCTGTCTCTCTCTCTCTCTCTCTCTCTCTCTCTCTCTCTCTCTCTCTCTCTCTCTCTCTCTCACTCTCTCTCTCTCACTCTCGCTCTCTCTCGCTCTCTCTCTCTCTCTCTCTCTCTCTCTCTCTCTCTCTCTCTCTCTCTCTCTCTCTCTCTCTCTCTCTCTCTCTCTCTCTCTCGCCAAAATCAGTTCAGGCGCGCTGCGGGATGCCTACGTGACCAGTGTCCTCCTGTAGAGATACATAGTTTCGCTTCAACTAAACAGCCGGATTCAGCGGTCAAGGGGGGGTAACTCTTCACTTGCATTGCCTCTTTGTATGCAAACCAAAAGCTGCATTTTTGAAATTGGCAGTCCGCGCAAAAAATACGCACAGTTTTATAAAAAATATGCATATATCTGAACCAGTGAGTACGCTGAGGCAAAATTTGGGGTACCCAGGTCTGGTGTTGTAGCAAGAAGACACGATTAGTTAAGGACAGAAGAGTGGACTTGCTGCATGAGATTGCAAGGCACTGCGAAGACACTTTCCTGAGGTGCCTGGCTTCTCATGGATGGACCCAAAGTTCCTCAGCTTCTCAAGAGTATTATTTTTTACGCATGAAACTAGTTATGAGTCTAGCAGTCTTCTTGATATAGTCTGGCAACATCTGATTCTGTTGTTCATGATATTGATTACTGCCTCATTGGATTTTTTTTCTTCTCTTTCTCGCCTCCAAATGATCAATATATTTAAAGAATGTTATCTAGAGAAGAAAAAAAGTAAGGAGATAAATAACCTGTAATAACGGACATCGTCAACCATTCCTTGAGACACGGACAGTTTCCCATGAGCCTCAAAAAGGCATTGGTGAAACCCCTCCTCAAGAAAGCATGCGCTGATCCTATAAACCTCGCCAACTATCGACCGGTTTCCAACCTGAGCTTTCTCTCCAAGCTTGTTGAGAAAGCAGTGTCTATTCGCCTCATAGAGTTTTTAAGCTCGCACAATCTGCTTCCCAGGTTTCAGTCAGCATATAGGGCACACCACAGCACTGAAACTGCACTCTTGCGAGTCCTGAATGACTTACTCCATGCAGTCGATCGCGATGAGGTAGTCCTTGTAGTGCTACTCGACCTTTCAGCGGCTTTCGACACCATTGACCACGACACACTCATAGCCAGATTGAGGAGCTTTGGCATATCATCCACCGCCCTAAACTGGTTCGCGAGCTACTTGACGGGGAGATCACAAAAGGTGAAGATAGGGGAGTCATCATCAAAAGACCTTTCTCTCACTTGTGGAGTACAGCAGGGATCAATCTTGGGACCTCTCCTGTATTCAATTTACATGCAACCCCTGAGCGAGCGCATCGACCAACACGGCATCCCTCACCATCTATTCGCCGACGACACTATAATCTACATGGCTTCCAAACCAGATCATGAAGCCTTCGCGGTGAACAATGCAAAACTGCTGTAGTGACATCAAGGAATGGATGTCGGCCAATCACCTCAAACTCAATGAAGACAAGACTGAAGTAAAATCATCTCCTCAGGCTACATGCACCTACACCGCATTTGGAGTATCAGGGATTGTCTGACTGAAAAGACTGCAGCAGCCCTGGTGGTGACTCTTGTGTTGTCCCATCTTGATTACTGCAACAGTCTGCTGACTGCTGCAACCAACGGTCAATTGCAGAAACTTCAGCGTCTTCAGAATTCTGCAGCTAGGGTAGTGAAGCGACTGCCGAGGTGGGCTCGCATAACCCCTGTTCTCAGTGACCTTCATTGGCTTCCAGTTCGCCAACGGGTGGAATTTAAGACCCTCTCCATCGTGTTTAAGTGTGAAACTGGTGAAGCCCCAACCTACCTCGGAGAACTCCTTAGACCTCACAACCCCACAAGGAATCTCCGTTCCTCAAAAAGAAGACTATTGATTGTCCCACAAACAAGGTTACGGAGCTTCGGTGACCGCTCCTTCAGCGTTGTTGGACCGAGACTCTGGAACCAACTTCCTGAGGGTCTGAGGGTTAGTCCATCCTTGGCCGCATTTAAAACTGGCCTCAAAACTTTTTTATTTCGTCTTGTCGCGCCATGAGCATGTTTATTGTGATAATGGCGCAGTAAAAATGAAAATTATACATACATGTATACATAAATGCATGAATACTAGTTTGGGTTTTGTCTCAGGAGGAGATGACTTAAGATTGCTGCGACACCACAGGAATGTAGTAGGGCAGGACTAGATGGGGATTCTTATCAGACCTATATCATGGAATAGTTGCAGATTTGTCAGTAGAGCTTACTACCTTGAGCATGAAGCCTACTTGTTTATTATAATCACCGCTCTGTCTGCAGCACCTTCTCTCCTCTTGCTCTGATCCTTTCCCTTTTTGTCTGCTCTCTCTCTTCATGCCTCTGTGGCCTATTCTGCAACTCTTGATACCACTGCCTTAGGAATTCCTACTCACGCTGCTATGCTTCTACTACTCAAGCTTCTCTTTCTCCTGCCTCTACTTCTCCTCCTTCTGTTCCTGCTCCTGCTCCATCTTTTACGTGTTCCTCCTGCTGTTGCCCCAGCTTCTGCACCTCCCGCTCATGCAACGATTTTATTTTATTTTAATCTAGGTTAAAATGAGTTTTATTTGTATTCTCATATTGGGTGAAAGGGCTATAGATGTCTATTACAAACTGCTTTGCTGTTATACAGGAAAATGTTCCCTCTGAGGAGAGAGCGTCGGTGATTCGGGAGAACACCTATGTGCGCGTGATGGGACATGTTCGTTCCTTCAATGGCAAGACCAATGTGGTGGCTTTCCATATGCACGCCATTGAGGACATGAACGAACTCACCTGCCACATGCTGGAAGTGATGCAAGCCAAGGCCTCAGCTAAACCGCAGGTAAGTCAGGGCACCACACACGTACTCTGTAGAGGTGGGTGCATTGTAGCCAGGGGTTGGTGATGAATGTTGCATGGATCCCAAAGTCATGCTGCTGCTTCCCACTCAAGAGTAAAACAAGGTTACTGGGATGGCAGTGAAGATTGAATACAACGATTTTAGCCCTCTATGCATTAATGAGGTAGCTTCAGGTGAGAATGCTCTGGAAGGAGTAAAGATGGTACTGGCACCTGCATCTCTGAACATTCTGGCAGGTGCTGATATGTAATCAAGTAGCCCAGTCAGCAGGGGATAACATGAGAAACTGTCGGAAATTTTTGTGTTCACCAGTCCATGCAACCAGCGCATTTTAATCTTTGGAGGTGGGTGGGGAGGCCTTGGGGTGGGGGTGTCATCTCCTCCTTCCCCACCCCCCCACCCCCCTCTTTCCAAAAAAGTTGTGGTTACAGTAGCCTGAGTAAAGTTATTTTCTTTTTGTCTTAAACTTATTTTTTGATTATTAAAAAAGAGAAAAAACAAAGAATCTGAGGTTAACAATTGTCATAAAAGGAATTTGTGCTGACCCACTGTATGCCTTTAGTATCAGTGAAGGTGCAGACATGAAGAGCTCTATACGATAGTTAAGCAAAACAGTGCTCTCGGTGAAAGAAAACTTTTTATTAGCATGCAGATGAATCTACTTTATACATGACATTTCTGCACACACTCACACATGCACGCACGCACACAAACACACACACACACACGCGCGCACGCGCGCGCGCATGCACAAATGAGTGCTGTCTCGATCTGTCCCCCCCCCCCAAAATAAATAAATAAATGCCTACCAACCAATCTTTTTCTCTTTTTTTCCATGTTACCTTAACCAACTTTCTCGCCCCCACCTCCACCTCCCACCCCCACCTCCCACCCCATCCCCAGTGTTAGGTGCTGGAATTGGGTTTACATGAGAGAGAGTTGCTCCAGTTTGTTGTCTGTATCGTTTTGCCTTGATTTATTGATAATAAAATTGCCGGGACATACGTTCCACAAGTTCAAAGTCGGTCAGACAGACAGATGTTCTTGCGACACTGCCTCGATGACCGGTGAACACCTTCTCCAAGACTGCCCCCACCATGATGCCCTCAGAAGAACCACGTGGCCAGACCCAACACCAGTGAGGAGCAAACTCTATGGCAACCTGGAGGAGCTGCGGAGAACAGCTGCATTTGTGCGGGCGACTGGCGCAATCATCTAGCGATCGCCAAGAAGAAGAAGAAGATTGATATGAACTGTTTAGATTGTAGAAACAGAAAGTATGTTTTTGATACATCTCCTAGCTTGCCCAACATCCAACCCCCACTGCCCCCCACCCACTCCCTTTTTTTAAAAACCTGACCATATTTTTTATTAACACTTAAAGACTTGTCACAATCTTGCAGGTGACTTATCTCTTTGCACTGTCTCCCCCCTGACTGCACATCAGTCCTGGATCATGCCTTATCTTTCTACAGGGAGGAGACAGCTCAGTTGCCATGGATACCTCAATGGGTGTGGGAGGGGGACCTGTGGGCACCTTCACCATGGCCAACAACCTCAACAACCTGCAGCAGCAGGTAGGACTGGCACTGCCGGCTCTGTGAGGATCCGTCCTCGGTTTCTTCCCTTTCCATTGGCATCAAGTACACAGCTCTGCTGTTCAACTTGACGATGCTGCTTTAACACCTTAATCACCAGACTTTATTTCTGAAGAATATCACCTGGAGGACTAGGGGTAAGAAGTGTATACCACTGCATCCGTCTGTGCTATTCATGGAAGGCAAATAACTAGGGAAATGGTGTCTCAGCTTGCTTTTACTCTATCCAGCTCTTGTGATTTTTGTCATCAATGAACTTACACAGCCTACAAAGGCTGATAGACCATAAGACTTCATTCATTCTTTCTTTCTTTCATTCATACACTCATCCATTCTATCTAAAGAATCACCTGGGCACATCACCTGGGCAGTGATTAGAATATTGCAATCAGTGCATCCTTTTGCAGGTGGAGGAACTCATCCGGCAGTGCAAGAGTGACAGAGGAATGGGCATCAATGAAATCTGCTCCCGCCTTCCCAGAGCTTCAGAGAAACTTGTCAGGTTGGTGGACTCATCATATGCTTGGTGCTTTTCTCTCACTGAGCTCATCCATCTTTACTCCCTCCAGTTTCTGTATCCTCTGTTCCTACTAATTGTGCCCCGCCCATCCTAACGCCTGCACACTGACCATGAATGTGCATCCAGCTAAACTCAGCCTTGACCCTCCATTTGGTGTCACACTCGATGAGACCTTTTAGTAGCTGATGTTGAACTAGGCCACATTTTTGTATCTAAGCAAGCTCATCACCACCATGGCTTTTGGATTTCACTGACATAACTTGCCTTTATAATAGATATTTACTTTTTCATATCAAATTTTACCTGCTTTACACTTGTAAACAGATGGGTCTCTTTAAAATTTTGAAACTAGTTGATTTCTAATATTTGCGTGGAGAGAATTGATCCCAGAATATATGTAATGTGGAGCAGAAAATTTGGGGTTTTCCCATGCATGATGATTGATGAAACTTTTTAAAATTATAAACTGTCATACGCTTGCAGAGAGGCTGTGGAGTTTCTGAGCAGTGAGGGACACATCTACTCCACCATCGACGAGGACCACTACAGCACATGTGATGCCTGATCTTCAGCAGACAAGACTGTACATCATTACTTGGGATTAGTTGGGAAGTCAGCAGTGCACTGTGCATGGAAGAGAGGAGGATCTTCCATGCTGCTGGAACTGAAACCTACTTTGGTAGAAGATGTGAAATATGGGGGAGAAGTTCAGGAAACAAAAGGGACTGAACTGAAGCAGTCATACCGTGACTCCTCCCTCACACAGATGTTTGATCGAGTAGTAACAAGAAAATCAAGTTTTTAGGGTATTTTGTTGTTTTTGTTTTGGGGGGTCTGTTTGTTTTGTCTTATGTTTAAGGAGCTTCAAGTAACACCTTTTGGAGTTTGTAGTGAGTAAGAAGTCCTTGATACAGGATGATTTTTGTTTTGCTAAAACCTAAAGCATTTCTAAACTGATCAGAAACATACTATTACCCTGCTGACGTTGGGGTTGGGTTCTGTTGAAATGGATGTGACAGAGACATGGGCCTTGATTCCCTTGAACCACTTGTCTCCAGTTCTGGAGCTATTGAATAAGAGCAGGCAAAACATTGGCAGACTGATGTTCTTTCTTCATGTGGTCACTTGTACATACATCTCTGGGACTCGGTAGTCAGTTTGTGAAAACAAAAGGAAAATCCTGCCTTTGGGCTGCAGGGTTTCTATATACATGCTGCTAATATTATTACTGTCTTGTGGATCCTTTTGCCAAGTATCATGTGAGTGAAAATGCCATTGAATGGAAGAGAACATTTTGGAATTGCAGTAATTTCTGTGAGGAGCATGTTACAAATGAATGAAATAAATCCTTCAAAATATTATCCAATTTCTTTTCTTTTTTCCCCCAATTGTTTGTGCATCGAATGGGAAGACTCAGTTGACCTCTGAGAAAGCCAAAGAGCTCTGAGGAAGGGACAGACTCCTCCACAACTTTAGTCTTCCTCTCCAAAGGACTGCAGGAAAGATTGTCAATCTGAGGTGAAATGTGTTATGGCTTTGTACAGGGATGCCTGCCTCTTGCTTCATGTTTGTCACCTGTGTTACTGGCCATTCTGTCATACAGAATAAACCTGATGGTTAAATGTCTAGCTAGGCTTTTGTTGTTGTTGGCAAATGCATTGTTAAAAACAAAGGTTGGATATATCGATTAATGATTCTTCATTCAACAACTTGCAACCACAAAGTTGAATATTTATTACCCCATCTGCTTACCAAATTTGTTTAGAGCTGTTCAATAGGTAATAAAGATAATATAAGGCTTGTTCAGGAGTACGAAGCGCTGCATGAGCGCTTCATGTTGGCAATTGAGCGCTCTTTGCCTCTCCTGAACACCTACAGATTCAGTGCAGCGCTTCACTTGTTAAAGGGGAGGTAAATCTTCTGCTCCCCATGTTGTGTTGCTAGACGCTAAGAAAGTGTTTTCTTTGCCACATATATCATTTTATGCTCGTTTAAATGTATTCTGAATGAATAAAGTCCACTACTGTGTCATCCTTACTTGCCATTACTCGCGCATACAGAGCGCCTGGGGCAAATAAAGCCCGTTCCAGTCCCCAAATGATGTTTCTGAGGGTTATTTTACGCATCGACGGCCAGTGCGGGATCGAAGACGACATTCTAAAAATCGTCTGAATCACCTCGGATCAGTGATGCACAGCGCTGCTCAGCGCTGAGTGAATCACACCCCATAATTGCTGTTCAGGAGTGAAACAGCAGCTTTGCAGCGCTGCGCCTCCTGACCAAGCCAATGGTATCAATGGAACTGGCTATGATTGCAGTAACATCTGGACTATGAAAGATGGAGCATGAACATTCCCATGGCAGCCATGTGAAATTTTCATATTGCATTGTCATGCAAATGCATGCGTCAATCTCTGAATCGCATTTCAAAATGAATAGAGGATGACTGGAGTATGTCTTTGCAGCAGAGGCTGTGTACTGAAAATTAATGGTATATAAGGAAACTATTTGTACTTTAAATAAAGAAAAGACCCATTACAGCAAGTTGCAAAAATTATCAAACAAAAGGGTCACTCAGCTATGAAGAGCTTTAAAGATTCTTGCAGAACCCACTTGCAATATACTCATGATCCCGCATGAAAGGGAAGATTTCTAGAGTACCAGAAGCATGTTCTTGTGCATCACTATATGTTGACAAACTTGTAAGATGTTCAGCAACATGATGCGTACTCTCTCATAGCTTCTGTTGTTTCATGGGACAAAGAACAGTGAAAGCAGAAGTTGTCATAAAGTCAACTGTCTGGAAAGTAACTTTTCGTCAGACTGGCTGTGGAAACTACTCCCATAAGGTTGGAAGAGTTATTGAGGCCAAGGGAGAGCACTCCATCAAAGTTAAATTTATTTTCCCTTGTTGCCTCTGCTTGCTAAAAATGTTGTCTTGCATAGATTTAAAATGGTCATAGAAAATGTATCTTCTTCATTGTCATTCTGTTGACACTGTCTTATACTGCTACTCAGCTGCTTCCAAGAGATCTCGTAAATCTGCAAAGTTACATCTCACTTTTTTCATTCCCCCTGCCTAAGCACCCAGTTTGCTACAGATCACTTCTCCTCAGGTGAAACTCCCCAGGATGCTGGGTAGGGAAGGTATATCGATTGTGGTTTTCTTTCTTGGAAAAAGTAGCAGTTTCCTTCCCCAAAGCAAGTCCTGTTTTAAACATCAGTTTACTCAGCAACTGATCAAAACCACTAAAGATAAAATACCAGAACATATATCTTACAAATGGAAGGCAGGAGTGTAGCAAACTGAAGTGTGCCATTGGAGAACACATCAGCTCCGTGCCCTCTCCATCCTCTCTCCCTGTCTTTCCATCTCGTTCCAAGGACCAAAAAAAGGCAACACCTTATCAGTGCCCTGCAGATGCCTGGAGAGATCTTCCAAATCAGTCATTCCTTCTTGTCTTCTTCCACTCGGTGTGTACCAATTCTCTCCTGAATAGAAAATTAATGTGCATTATATCTCAACAATTTTTTTCATATTTTCATTTCCAAGAGGGCAATAACTCTTCACAAACAAACAAAAAATGTAGTTTTGTAGACTGTCAATTAGAAAAATGTGGGGCTCTTGCTCAGGATTTAAAGCACTGGTTTAACTCTTTTTGGCCATACAGTTCCATTAGTATGTATATATATATATGTGTGTGTATATATATATATACTAGCCGCTTCGCGGCCAGGTAATGCGCAAAGCATCACAGCCACATACAAAGCCAAATTCTTCAGCCGCCATTTTGTTTATCTCATTACGTAACCATAACCAAAAATGTGATCACAGATCTTCATCATTTGACTTTACCAACCCACACACCAAATTTCGGTCAAATCGGAGAACTTTGAGGTTTTGGTGGCCATCTTGTTTGTGCCCACTTCCGGTTACCATGGCGACACCTTTTTTTAATCCCACCATGACCTGACCCCGGCCCACATCTAACCTTATACCAAGTTTTAAGTCGATGGGAACTCCTGTGTCTCAGGCGGCTTCGCCGCCTTCGACACAGTCGTCCATTGTTTCCTCAGGCGCCATTTTGTTTTTCTCGTGACGTAACCATGACAACCAAAAAATTTGTTCACAGATCTTTATCATCTGACTTTATCTACCCGCACACCAAATTTCGGTCAAATCGGAGCACTTTGAGTTTTCGGCGGCCATCTTGTTTGTGCCCACTTCCGGTTACCATGGCAACACCATTTTTTTAACCCCATGTTGACCTGACCCCGGTCCACACCTAACCCCATTCCAAGTTTCAAGTCGACGGGAACTCCTGTGTCTCAGGCGGCTTCGCCGCCTTCGACACAGTCGTCCATTGTTTCCTCAGCCGCCATTTTGTTTTTCTCGTGACGTAACCATGACAACCGAAAAATTTGTTCACAGATCTTCATCATCTGACTTTACCAACCCGCACACCAAATTTCGGTCAAATAGGAGCACTTTGAGTTTTCGGCGGCCATCTTGTTTGTGCCCACTTCCGGTTACCATGGCAACACCATTTTTTAATCCCACCATGACCTGACCCCAGCCCACACCTAACCCATACCAAGTTTTAAGTCGATGGGAACTCCTGTGTCTCAGGCGGCTTCGCCGCCTTCGACACAGTCGTCCAAATTCTTCAGCCGCCATCTTGTTTTTCTCGTGACGTAACCATGACAACCAACATTTTTTTTCACAGATCTTCATCATTCGATTGTACCAACCCACTCACCAAATTTCGGTCAAATCGGAGCACTTTGAGTTTTCGGCGGCCATCTTGTTTGTGCCCACTTCCGGTTACCATGGCAACACCATTTTTTAATCCCACCATGACCTGACCCTGGCCCACACCTAACCCCATTCCAAGTTTCAAGTCGATGGGAACTCCTGTGTCTCAGGCGGCTTCGCCGCCTTCGACACAGTCGTCCAAATTCTTCAGCCGCCATCTTGTTTTTCTCGTGACGTAACCATGACAACCAAATTTTTTTGGACAGATCTTCATCATCTGACTATACCTACCTACACACCAAATTTCGGTCAAATTGGAGCACTTTGAGTTTTCGGCGGCCATCTTGTTTGTGCCCACTTCCGGTTACCATGGCAACACCATTTTTTTAACCCCACGTTGACCTGACCCCGGTCCACACCTAACCCCATACCAAATTTCAAGTCGATCGGAATAAAACTGTGGAAACGTATGAGTGTCACACACACACACACACACACAGACACACAGACACACACACAGACAGACAGCGAAAATATATATAGAGATATATATATATACCTCGAAACAGTTGGCGCGAGACCTGGACGCCGATGTCAAGAGAACAGGCCACTCTTGGGGACAGTTGGAAAAGATTGCTCAGGACCGGGATGGCTGGAGAACCCTTGTTTGCTGCCTATGCCCCAGGGGTGTGATTCATGAACGTGGCCTACCAGTGTAGTCTTAGACTAGTCTTAGACTACTGCCGCTGGTCTCGGACTACTGTCGTAGTCTACAATTCATGAACGTGGACTGTCGTAGTCTACAATTCATGAACGTGGACTTTGGTTCAGTCTCGGACTGAACTGCGGACTACGGTGGTCCAAGGATTTGTTGGACTACACACCAAAGTCCAAGACTGCCACGAAATTAAATGGCCGACCTGTCTACGGTTCGCACAGAAAACGCTGTATTTTGGGATACTAGAAACCCATTAAAAGAAAATGTAAGCCATGAACAGCATTAAATTATCAAAGCTGTATGTTGATTGCATCAATAGGTCGTGAAAGCGCTTACATTTTACAAATGGAAATGCAGGTCGCCGAGCATCCAAGCTTCGCGCACTTCTATTTATAGCCGACGTGCGGACCTCAGCGACACCAGGAAAGATTATAAATACATTGTTGTCCTCGAACCTGCCTGCTGTTGACATTGTGTACAATGCTAGTGTTGTCTGATGCTATGAAAACGATACATTAAAATTGCATCTGTGTTATGAAAACACTGCTCAGATTAAATTGCTTTATTTTTGGTAACTGAGAAAATGTGTGACGATGTACGCCAGGGTTTCAAGAGTTTGGTGGGAAAAGTGCGAGCTGATGCTGGAGTGTGCGTGTGTGTGTCACTGTGTGTGTATATTTTTCCTCATCAAGACAGATTTTTGTTCCATCCCTTCCTTACTGAATTTCAATGGTTCTCACTTGGAAATCCTGCCATATTGTAAAACTTGATCTTCTGCTGGTTTGCCTCTTGCTGATGAACTTAATAAACGGTGGCACACACACACACACACTCCAGCCTCAGCTCGCACTTCATTTTTCACCTCCTCCCACGCTCTCAGTCTTCTTTTGTTTGCTTGGGCTGTGTATGCTGCTGTTAATGCATCCGTATCTTGCTGACACCGCTTTTATGATAGCTACCGATTCCCGCTCCGTGAAATCGGGGCTTTTTCTCGAGGTTTTGCTACCGATCGTGGCTGACATTTTTGACGGGAAGTTTGAAGCGGTACGCTATGCGCTTGCGCACTGGGCGGAATCCCCGGGAATTCCACCTCATTCTAAAAATAAACCATAGACTAGGTCAATCAGTCCCAGCCTTTCAAGTCAGTGCTCTCGAAAGTCCACTTTCATGAATTACACCCCAGAAGGGGTCAAAGGCGGGCTGTACTGTCTATACATATATATATATACACACACGATAGGTGAACATACTTCATCATGTGTGAATGTGTGCGTGTATGTGTCTGCATGTGCAAGTATGTGTGTGCCTATATGTGTACATGTGTTCTTGTTCTCTATCCATCTTTTCATCGGTCCTCTATGATCTTTTTCCAAGCCATTTGTCTAACACAGAAAGACATGATCCAACCCACCATGTGAATACTCCGTGTTTCAGATCTTCAGACCTTGCCATGGTGTCATAATTAGGACTGACTGCATAACCCACTCTGAGGGGAAAGGTTTATGACCTCAACCCCAGCCACTCGTATGGGCATGCACAAACCCTTCTTCCATTGAGTGAAAGCAAACAATCTGCTTCAAAACCAATCACAACAGAGGGAAGATTAGACAACCTTTACCCCCCACCACACGTGATGTACGCTGCCACTAGCTGGCTTGGCCCAGGCCTGACCACGTGGCTTATGCCGCGACTACCGCGGTAAGAGTTAACATTTATCTCATGCCAATATAACAAGTCACAAACATGAAATAAAAAAATGATGTTTAATATTTTGCAAAAAGAGCTGTACAGTTACATGATTCAGTCTGTAACAAATATATCATTCATTTTCTTAAAAAAATCACTGCAACCTACAGCTATCACAAAACATGATGAAATCACTTTTGTTGGCAACAGAGTGAGAGAGAGACTTCATTCTGGCACATGTTATCTACTCTCAAAGCAGTACTAGCATTTTCATAATGTAACTGAAAAACAGTTATTCTTTCATGATAAATGTAGCATGTGTACAAATGCTTTCATTTTCTAGAGTGGTCAAAAGAGACATGCAACAACACATATTTACAGTGAAATGCTTCGTACATTAGGGGCGCTCACTTCTCTGCATTTTCATTCATGCTGCTGTAAACACCCATCAAACTGATTAAACTGGTTACAAGGACTCGGGATACAGTGCACCATGAGGATTCAGTGATTTGAAGACATCCATGCAGCAACCAGGGCCATAAAAGGAATGGGAGACTTTCCTTCATCCAGAACAGTTCAAGTCTTCTTTTTTTTCTTTTTCTTTCTTTCTCTCTGAGCATGATACAATTCTAATACTGAACTCAATTTCTCCGAACCACCCCAGATATCATCCCAGGACAACTGGCACCAAGAAAAAGTTCTGCTGCTTCCAAACTAGGAGGATTTCTTCTCGTCAGGGTAGTAGCGCTTCTTGAGGGTTCTGTACTTCCTCAGCATGTACAGAGCCTCCAATTCCTTCACTACATACTCTCCTCTTGCAATCAGCACCTCAATTTCCTTGGGGTCAGAGACAGCCCTGTTCTTCAAGAAAGCAGCCTTGAGCCGTGTCCGGAAGTAGTCGTAGCCCTTGGGATACTCCTTGCCTAGGTGGAGAAGCTGCAAGCAAAGTAGCACAGAAAATTGAGATGACTTCATTACATTCAGAAGCATGCTGGGGGTATGCATGTGTGTGTGTGCGTGTGTGTGTGTGTGTGTGTGTGTGTGTGCATATGTGTGTGTGTGTGTGTGTGTGCGTGTGCGTGTGTGTGTGTGTGTGTGTGTGCAAATGTGTGTGTGTGTGTGCGTGCGTGTGTGCGTGTGTGTATGTGTGTGTGTGTGTATGTGTGCGTATGTGTGTGTTTTCAAGCAAGACTGGCAAACAGACACAGAGACAGATGGGTGGACAGACCCAGAAAAATGGAAAAAGGGAGGGTTGAATGGATGGACAGATGAATGGGCAGGCAGACCAAGGGTGGATAAGAAGGTCATGAACTGTCAGCCACATTCTACTGCAAATACACCGATGGAACTGGACGCGCACACACACACACACACACACACACTGGAACTGCACACACAGACACACACACACACACACACACACACACACACACACACTGGAACTGCACTCACACACACACGTGCACACACATTAACATATTATCTTTACATACACACATACACATATACAACGCATGGAAGCATGTGAACATTAAAAAAGAAAGCTTTGTAAGTTTGGTGTTATTCTCCTTGATACAGAATAGTTTTGTATACCGACATGATTCACTCATCTTCCCAAGACCACTACTGGTACTTCACCATCACGATCACCATTAACCACCACTACCATATATCACCACAATTACTAGAACCAACAACACCACAATCACCACAACTACTATCACCACTGACACTACTGGTGTCATTCGCAAACCTACCACCACCACCACCACCACCACCACCACCACCACCACCACCACCACCACCACCACTCATGAAAATTAATGACTTACTGTTTTGTATAGTTCTATCACTTTGGGTCTCAAGCTTTGACCAGACATGCTGGAAGCAGGATGAAAACTGTATTTCCCTGTCAACGTGTTGTTGAGGACTGTTTGAGTGAATTCATTCCTTTCACCTGGAAAAAAACCCAACTGGTTATCAAAGTAGTCTACAGACACAAGATGCAGAAAGAAAAAAATTATTTAAAATTATTTGAAAAACAACAAAAACAAGCAGAAACCTAAAAGACACATGGTGCAATAGGGCAAGAGAGGAAAATGTGCATGAAAAAAAGTGGACAAGTGAGAGATGTTCTTGCCTTTAAATTTTTTTCTTCTGTTTTCCCTCTGAGCAAAGGAGGTCAAAAACTGAGAGTGTGAGATGCATGGTGCACAATCAATCAGATCACTACAATTTATACCCCCCCCCCCCCCCCCCCCCAAGTTGCTATTACAGGAGGAAGGGGACAGGATGGATGGAGGATGATGGAGTTTTTATGGCCTCTCAGCCTTTGAAGGCTATGTACTGCCATTACACATGAAAATCACTTGAATACTTAAAATAAATGCAGATCAAGACACAATGTCCTTAATTTTCGCCTCTTACGAATTGCATAACGAATTGCAAGGGGAAAGGGGACAGGTATTCGCCAGCAATCCTATTTATGCCACAATGCCTTTCTGCATGCACACAACAAGGCAAGCACCACCATGCAGTTTCTCACACCCTAGCAGATGACATGCACTGTATAGCTACAGCACGTTCCAAGGGTATGATGTATATAAGAACTAGATGGTTTACCCGTCTCCACCTTTTCCATTTCCCTCTCCCCCTAAATAACCGTACCATTGATACTTCCCCCCCCCCCCCCTGGTCTCACTGCACCCCCCCCCCCCTAGCCTCGACCCCCCCCCCCCCCCCCCCCCAAATAACCGTACCGTAGATACTTTCCAACACACACACACGCACACCCTCTCTTATCATGACATCACATTTACCAAACATCAATGCGTGATGAGATGAGCTCGGACCCATAAAACCCTGTGCATCACGAAGCACACGTTGGAGCCGAGTTGCCTCCCTTTACCCTCAACAGTCCCATGACTAAAAAGTTCCAGACGGAATATCTCCGGAACGGTCGGAGGTACACCTTCCAAAATGCGACGACTACCCCCATCAAGTCACGGGGAGAAACATGCCAAATTTCACGGAGATCCGTGCACAGGCGGCCGAACGCATAGAGGGGATGGATACACAGATGGATGGATACACAGACAAAAAACCGTTTGGGTTTTATATATATAGATAGCTATGCTTTAATTTTTAAAAAGACTTCCGTGGTAGGCCACAGAGGCCAGGGATTGCAGCTTTATGTTAGGTAATAAGCAAACAGTTCCTACAATATACAAATCATTCAAGGAAATTGATCATCATGCATTTTTTCCAATGAAGAAATTGTCTTTCTGATTTACAAAAAAAAGAGAGTAAAAAATCAGTATAAATTGCTCCCCCCCCTCTCTCTCTCTCTTTCTCTCTCTGGCTGGCATAAACCTAGAAGTAAACAACTATAAGTACCTTGGGTTTATGTTTTCTACAAAGCTATCTTATAAAAATACACCTGGAAGACCTAGCAACCAGAGGAAAGCATAGAGTCACTCAAAAATTGAAGACAATGTGGAGTCTGCATTGCTGAAGCACAACTATCTTCTTTAAGTTAGTTGACTCACAGGTGCAACCTCTCATGTTGAATTGGATGGATATATGGAGCATGAGTAATACAGACATTGCAGAGAAGGCCCATTCTTTTGTTCGTAAAAGGATTCCTGGTGTGTATAGCTATACCCCTAATCACATGGTAAATGGGGTCCTGGGAAGGTATCCTTTATCTCTTTCTGGCTGCACAAGAGCAATTAAATATTGGCTAAAAGTGTGCTGAATGCCATCCAGCAGGCTCTCTATGCAAGCACATTTCTGGCTTCTTTAAGTTCTTAACTGTAATGTCATCCAAATAGGAAATGGACAGTAGTTGTAGAACATTTGTTTGTCAAGATATGGTTTTGCCTATGTATGGCTAAACGGTGGAGTCGACAATGAAGAAGCCCTCCTAAGGACATTTAAGCAAAGACTTTATGATTGTTATAGTCAGCAATGGCATGAGCTAAATGCCATCAGTGAAAGACATAGCTGGTACACTTTATTCAAGAATTTCTTTGGAAAAGAAGAGTACCTGAATGTGATAACAATTCTAAAATTTCTTATGCTTATTCAAGATTTAAGTTTGGTGCCAACAACCTAAAGAAAAATAGGCACCCACTATGCATTGACCCAAAGTGCCCTTTTTGTTGAAAAATTAAGAAGAAAACCACTCTTTGGTAAACTGTACATACTATTGTGACCCCAACAAATGGTTTTCCCTTTATTATTACGTAATTATTATTTCCCTTTTCTAGTGTCTGTAGCAGACGACGTTTTGGGCCTGTTCTCGATTTCTAAATCTAATTACCTCCCCTTACTTGGATACGTATGTCGTGACGGGATGGTGACGTGGAAGAGAAAGGAACGGTTCGGAAAGGATTTTGTGCCCGAGCGGATTGGGGTGATCTGCGTTCCGTTGGATGGTGTCTGCATAAACCAGGGAGTTGCGGATTGGAGATGGAGGAGGAGGAAGATGAAGAGGATGAAGCTACTAACGATTCGAGGACCAGAATTGCATCGGCCAAGGACTGAAGGAGTGAATCTGAGATGTGTGTAACGGATCGTGCCTGATGCGCTGGTAGGAACAGTCCTGAGGTAAAAGAATTTGAGAGTCTGAGGAGGAGAGTGATACTACTGCGGAGATGGAGAAGGAAGAAGATGAAGAGGAGGACGAAGACCAATGAGATGACTGAAGTTGAGGTGATTGAAGTTGAGGTTATTCAAGACAGTTGAAGTTGATGTTGAAGTTGGTTGAAATGAAGAAGATAAGAAAATGGAATCAAGCGAGCGCGGTTGTCCCTCGATCTACTCTCGCTCCTCTCGCTCTCGTCCCCTTTCTGTCGACCATATCTGGTCACAGAAAAATGGCGCTGCGAGCAGGATCGAACAACCTCAGGACGGCGGGAAGATCCCTCGCGAAGATGGTAACCAGCAATGCTTCCAGGTGCATGCAGGAAGCAAAGAAAAGGGTTTCAGCCCATACATGACCAGGTCACCTCAATCGTTTGAAGCTGGCTCACAACAAGGCGGGGAAGCGTCAGGCATGGGTTGCCGCTCAACGAAAACAGCAGTTTGGTGTGTACCAGTGAAGATGACGGTGGCAGTCAACAAGACATATCGGGCAAAGGTGAGCGCGACCGTTCAAAAGGTAACTCCCCTACCCCACCGCCCAGCGATTTTGTTCCCCCTGATGATGAACTGAAGGAGAAGATCAGTAAACAGGTGGAGTTTTACTTTTCGGATGCGAACATATTGAAGGACGCGTTCCTCCTCAAACAGGTTTGGAGGAATAAGAT
This sequence comes from Theodoxus fluviatilis, assembly GCA_034096865.1. Taxonomy (NCBI): domain Eukaryota; kingdom Metazoa; phylum Mollusca; class Gastropoda; order Cycloneritida; family Neritidae; genus Theodoxus; species Theodoxus fluviatilis. The sequence goes on along the minus strand of JAWQFJ010029092.1, from coordinate 13,189 downwards.
GGGATACGTGAGCATCAAGCTGATAACGTCTTTCAAGAAAGTGAAATCGTTGAATAAGGATTACCGTGTGTGTGAGTAGGCCTACTGTCTGCGTGAGTCTGACAATCTGGAAGTGAAAGAGGAGGGCACGAAAGTTTGTCGCAAGGACCCTCTCCCCGATTACGATGAGACCACTTCATCTCGTACGATTGTCGCTTTCGGTCTCCCCACCGAAAACCCTATAAGTAGTGCAATCCATTCGGTTCTCTGAATCCTGATTTTCTGCTGTTGGACTTTTATGATGTGTCTTGTATGATTTTCTTTTCATCATGCATTGTTGTGGTCTGACTTTTTGATGTCATGTTTGCATTGCCTGGGATGGATGTGTCTCAGTAACCAATGATTGTTTGGTAACTTTGTAGTTGAGGATTGTTCGCTTGATGTGTCTTGTATGTCAACAATTGGGTTTGCCCCCCTGAACAAGAGTGATTACAGATGATGTTCTGTCCGGTTACTAATTCTTTTACTAGACAAACTGTCAGAAAGGATGTTGTCTTAGTGATTGTGGTCTAATACACCTAGTAACCTGCAAGCAGTCATTTGAGAGTTGCAGAATAGTGGTTCTGTGGATGTGACATAGTAATTCTGAAGATAACTTACTGGCGCCTTAATTGGACAGTATGTGTATCAGTAGCATAACGCTCAGGAATACTGGTTGTCGAATTAGATGGGGTGTGGTTCCCCAGGGTTGATGGAGTAATTTCGTTGATTTTCGTGCTCATGAGTGCATTTTAAGGATGTTCATGTTGCATGGAAGGCTTAAATGCCAGCGAAGATTTGCTCGGGTGTTTTCAGAAGATCAGTGGTATCTGCTCTGAATTCTGATGGGATTTCAAAGTGTTTACGTGGCAATATTGGTGGCGTTTGTAGGACATGTTATTTTTGAGTATATTTGTACAAAGTTGCTTTCTTTTGACCAATTCATGGTTCAAATTTTTTTTAATCTGCTGACGGATTGGTCACTCAAACTTCATTTTTGCGAATGATTTTTTTTGTGTGTGCTAATTTTATGGAGACCATAAATTCTGGCGGGGAAGATGTGTGACCCCAACAAATGGTTTTCCCTTTATTATTACGTAATTATTATTTCCCTTTTCTAGTGTCTGTAGCAGACGACGTTTTGGGCCTGTTCTCGATTTCTAAATCTAATTACCTCCCCTTACTTGGATACGTATGTCGTGACGGGATGGTGACGTGGAAGAGAAAGGAACGGTTCGGAAAGGATTTTGTGCCCGAGCGGATTGGGGTGATCTGCGTTCCGTTGGATGGTGTCTGCATAAACCAGGGAGTTGCGGATTGGAGATGGAGGAGGAGGAAGATGAAGAGGATGAAGCTACTAACGATTCGAGGACCAGAATTGCATCGGCCAAGGACTGAAGGAGTGAATCTGAGATGTGTGTAACGGATCGTGCCTGATGCGCTGGTAGGAACAGTCCTGAGGTAAAAGAATTTGAGAGTCTGAGGAGGAGAGTGATACTACTGCGGAGATGGAGAAGGAAGAAGATGAAGAGGAGGACGAAGACCGATGAGATGACTGAAGTTGAGGTGATTGAAGTTGAGGTTATTCAAGACAGTTGAAGTTGATGTTGAAGTTGGTTGAAATAAAGAAGTTAAGAAAATGGAATCAAGCAAGCGCGGTTGTCCCTCGATCTACTCTCGCTCCTCTCGCTCTCGTCCCCTTTCTGTCGACCATATCTGGTCACACTATGATGACAGAAAAAAGTCCTCGGACAACATCTGAATGTGGGAACAAATTTTTTCCAATGGCATCCACAACAAATATGACAATATTAATAAATGTGACTATGTACAGCCGATAGGAAAACTGCAGTTGATATACATCATACAACTCTTCAGTCTGTAATCTCTAGTGCCAAATCGTAATGGGCAGTCGGCCTAAAAGACAATTAAAAGTCAAAGTCAATGCCTCTCAAAACACACACACACACACACACACACACACACACACACACACACACACACACACACACACACACACACACACCTCCTCTCTCTCTCTCTCTCTGTGACAAAATTAATTGCTGTGGTTCGATGTATAACAAGAGTTGTTTTGGCTAAACAGAAATAACGCTACAGATTACACAGAAACATAATCTACTCCAGTTCAACATGATCACCAGGCGAGTCACTACCCCTAGCTAGGACACAAAGAATGCCCGGATGGCTTTCGCACCTCATGCCACAATTAAATTCTTCGCATAATTAGTACACACACACACACGGTTAACGGGTGCTGTTTGCATGTGTCCAAAACGACGACACTAATCCAGTGTCGCAAAATCGAAATAACGAAGCTTAACAACAATTATTCGGATATGAATATAACTATTCGTATATTCATGCAATGAATGAGATGCCTTGCTGAAGAAAACTGTGGAAACACCGCTCATCAAAGCGTTCTTTTCGCTGAGAGTGAAGAACGTCTGCTAAACAGTGTTACAGTGACAGGAAACAGCCATTCTAGTAAACTAGAGATTTCGCCTACCGACAACTCGGGTTTACAGAATGGGAAACAGCGAGCTCAACGGGCAACAGCGCGAAAACAAAAACAACAAAAGCAGCCTTCGAGGATTTAAGAATGCCAGCACTAGGGGACAAAGAGTTTACTTTTCATAATGTTAATGTCGGAAAATGGCATTCTGTCGAGCAAAAGAAACGAGAACACGGATTCATACGCGTTTGCATCTGACCTTTGTTACTACGGTGTATTCACGGCGTGGTTGGCCGAAGGTGCCCGGGCGTGCTTACCTCCCTTGGTACGGAATTCGTTGTTTTGTTTAATGACATTCAATTGAAAAATGACTTTGGAAGAATTTTGACTAAAAACAACAACAAAATGAATACAAGAATACGAAATGCGAATTTCTATGTTATTTATTAGTATTTACAAATGCACGCACGACTTTGAAACCATTTCCGTCTGCTGCGTTGCTATCCAACAACAAACCTGCCAGCTGAAGAGTTGTGCCCAGAATGGTACGTTGTGCAACAACTTAAACGTGTAACACTTTCTCTCTTTCCGCAAGAATATTCCTATTAGAATGACTGCTTATTTTATAACTTCACAGAGTGGATGTATATACCCTCTTGAAAATATTCATTGTACCGGTATGCAAGTGTCTGCTGTGAATGTGACGACACGAATACGCCATCCCGGATAGTCAATCGCCTGTTATCAGTTACGTTCACGGAATGAACAGATGCTATGAAATGCACAATTTAGGGCGGGTAGTGATATGTTGACATACGAAGTGAACATAAAACATTACGCGGGATTGCGTAGCAACGAGATGAAATAATCAAAAGCAGAGCGCTGTACAAGTACTGAAGTAGCGTACATGATACACGTGCGCATAAATTATGATCAAGCTGTAGGTCGCTCACCAATAAATTTCAAAAGGGATTTCTTTGGAGAGAGAATGGCTTAGGTTGTTCATGACGTCTGGTGAAGAAATCGATATAGTTAACAAACAGCCGTGTGTATGATCAACTCATATAATTGTAGTCAACCATTAAAAGTTTAACTCAAATATTTTATTAATATCTTAATTAACAGCCATCAGTACAACGATCGGAGCAGCTGTAGTTTTTATATTTTATTTTGACAATATTTCCATGGTATTGGTGTGGTTCAGGTTTCTGTTATGTCTGTGATTTCCGCCTTTCTGTAAAGGATGTGCAGGTGTACTAAATCTGTTATTCAGAACAAACTTAATTGTACTTCATAGTATAGAACCTTGATTACATACATGTACAGGACTAATTAAGCAACACAGAATATTATTATTACTTGATGGGCTTATAACCTCTTCCTTACTGTGTGTCACTTTCAGCCCAAGAAAAAGGTTTTGTATCTTCATACTAGTTATTTTATTTTTTAGGATTTTGTTTACATTGCATCTGATCAAAACATGCTATATGTAACGTGTTCACATGTTGATTTGTTCTATCACATCTCTTTTTTGGGGCATCTTGCAGATCTAGCTGTTTGATATGTTTATTCTTGGTGATGCTTTACAAAATGTGTGTTTTCTGTAGTGTTCAAAAGCATGATGCATGCATGCAATCAAAACACAGAAGAAAAATTTATCATGCTTTAATAGTTGTGTTAGAAAAAAAAATCATCACAGATTATTTTTGGGAATGTGCTTGATGATGATGATGACGATGATGATGATGATTTGAAATTTTTCTGTCTTTATGAATGTTTTGACATCTGTGCATGCATGTAAAGTTTAATTTGACTTTGTATTTGTATTCATTTCTTTTGATTAGTTCTGATCATCAGACATCAGATTTTGACAACTAGTCAAAATGTCTGCATCGGTGGGTGAAAAGGTTTCTTTCCTTTCTATCTGCGCTCTTGGCTGAAGTTTGCCAGTAATGCTGTAATGCACAGTGTAATGTCAAATGTCTCTGGTCATTACAGTTGCTTCTGCTTCTGTTCTGTCTGTTTGAAGTGGCTTACATGGGCTATGTGTATGAACTCGAAGTATTCACCTCTATATGTTGTCTCCTTCTGAGTGTCAGTTGTATCAAATTATTGTTTCTAAACTGTCATACCCATGGAGAGAGAGAGAGAGAGAGAGAGAGAGAGAGAGAGAGAGAGAGAGAGAGAGAGAGAGAGAGAGAGAGAGAGAGAGAGAGAGAGATTGTTGATCTCTACAGAATGCTCTAGTGCAGCATCCATGAGCTTTCTCATGGACGAATAAAACAAGCACTACATAGCATTTTGTTACAGTTATTGAAGTTTAAATTTGCAATATTTTCTAAAAGTTTTTTAATGAGGAAAATGCATGTTCCATTTGCATGCTCAAAGGCAATTCATGGTCTTGTTAAGGCCCAGAAAGATCAGCAACTAAGATGTGTCTGGGGAGAGAGAGAGAGAGAGAGACAGAGAGAGAGAGAGAGAGACACACACACAGAGAGAGAGAGACAGAGAGAGAGAGAGAGAGAGAGAGGGAAAGAGAGAGAGGGAAAGGGAGAGAGAGAGAGGGAAAGGGAGAGAGAGAGAGAGAGAGAGAGAGAGAGAGAGAGAGAGAGAGAGAGAGAGAGAGAGAGAGTGCTTGACAGCAGTTGACAAGAGTTTAGAAACATTCATATTCCTTGGATAAGGATCAAAAGCTACAAGTGAGTGGCTTCCTTTTTTGTTTGTGAGACAAGTATTGATCTGTAGCCATTATTAATATTCTGGTTTATATTTCCCATCCAATATTTTCACATGAATCATTCCTCCAGTGTGAAACACAGAGGTAAATCTTAGCAGTGTTGGTCCTCAAATTAAGATAGAGACTATCATAGGAATATTTGTGAAGTCATCTGCATGTAAGTGAATATTGAAAAACGACACTCCAAGAGAAAAAGATAAATACAAAGTGATGAAAGTAGTCAAATTGACTGGCATTGCTCCAGGGCACCTGTTGAATATGGTACATGGACTTTCGTCACCTTTCTCAGGGTTAGGACAGGTGTCACTGAGACACAGATTTTCTCCATAGGCAGAAGAGATGCTGCCTTGACTTGCATGTCCCCAATTCCTAGCTGTCAGTGAGTGTGTGACTCAGTTTGCCCAATGACAAGGGTAAGGTGCAAACTGATTGGAGCCTTTCTAAATGGGTGTAAAGTTATACAGTAAAGTACCAAAACCTTTCTCTCTATCTGTACTAAATGGAGTGGTTTGTGGATGTTGTTGCTTTAGATGTTGTGGGTGGCCAGACTCAATTCATGTGAGTTGAAGTAGTTTAGGTGCTGTCAACACCTGACTATGTGTTTATGTATAATGCGTGGCTTTTCTCTGGGTGGAAAATATTCAACTGTTGTTTTTTTCTGTGTGCACTACCCATGTGTGTGTTATAACTTCACAATGGTTCATTTATTCATTAATTTTGCACAGACATTAGTTTTTAATTGAGGCATAAGGTGATAGCTTGGTGATATTACAGACTAAATACAACTATGTGTGCATAGACCAGGTTTATTTGGATGAGAAAATGGATATAATTCTGTTCATGCATTTATATCTTCACTATTAAGTAACTTTGTAATAAGAATCTGTCCCAGAAAACTGTAAAAATATTGCATGAAATTGAATGAGGAAGTTTGAAATCCAGTGAAAGCTAACTGTGAGCTCTGTTTTATTGGAAATTATTCACTTCCACCAAATAGCAATGCTTTTGTTATATTATAAGCTCAATTAGATAGTAAGTTAATAATAATTTTAATGAGTTTTATTGGATGCTTTTTACATTTTCTGGTGCATGTTAATTTAGGAATTTGAGCATTCTGGTGTATGGAATTACAGATTTACCTATATGTAGCAGTTGTTTCTGTCATTACAAGCTTATATTTCAGGTGCAAAGAGGCAAACATATCAAGTGCAACTTTTTTGGGGGGTAGGGAGTGGGGGGTGGGGGTGGGGGGTGGGGGTGGGGGGAGGGGGATTAGTCCTGTAAATGTTTGCTTTTGATATTGTTTGAATTGTCGATTATGTTTCTTTGTATTATTCATTGTTGTACAGATCAATAATGTGATCCATATTTCAATCATTTTTTTCAGTGGCGTATCTACTTTTAGGGCTTTCAAGATTAAAGACACATTTATGATGACTTGATGATGACTTGGAAAAAGTATAAAATGAAAATGATAAGATTATTACATTTTCTCGGTCTAAAATCATGCAATGAAAATGTATTAGTAAGTATAATTTCCAGGTAGAAATTTTGGTAAAAACATTGGGAGTACTTTGTTTGCAGGCTAACATAATTAGGATTCTAGTTTTGAGTAAGGGAGGAGGTACTGTTACAGACACCACACACTCTATGCTGCAAGTCTGTCCTTGCTGCCTCAGGCTGGCAAGAAGGATGGGAAGAAGAAGCTGAGCAAGGCAGAGAAGGAGAAACTGAAGAAGGAGGAAGCTGAGAAAAAAGCTCAGGAAGAAGGTAGGAGCATCCAGTACTGCATGTGTGCCTTAGCTAAACTGCACTTTGGTCCATTTCCTTGCAAGCATGCATTGATCTGTCCTTTTCAAGCAGTTCAAGTGTGTATCTACATCCAGATAATGTATCCAACTTGGATGAAAGTACCCAGAGCCATCCAGATGTACAGTCAGAAGTTCACTGGCAAGGTACATGTCATGAAGGTTCTGGAAGGTGCTGAAATACTACAGCACTGTTCCCCTGTTTATATTGGCCACCTCGCTTATGCTGTTTCCTAGTTACGGCATATAGCCCGGGCCACCAAAGAGATTGATGGGTCACATGACTTCGTCCACGCAGCTCGCAGAGAGTGGAGCACATTGTACTAGATGCTTGAAAGTTCTAGACAGCCTGTAAAAAGTATATAAGGTGTGACTTAGCGACACGAGAGAACACCCACAACAGAGATATATTGAGAACGAGAAGAAGACACCCGAGTGTGGAAATTCCTCCTTTGTAAGAATTGAGTCCTCTGCAACATTGTGCGTAGAGTGAAGTTGTTATGGAAATGCTGTTCACTGATTGTCACCGCTGTATATCGACCAGTGCATGAATAAAGTTTTATCGAAAATGATCATCAAATTTTGTGAACTTCGACCACCAGGCACAAGAACCCCTGTATTAACAGGACATTAATTGCGAAAGAGACAAGCACAACGTTCATAACCTATGCATATCATTGCTACTGTTTACCAGTTTTAATATGAATATAATGGATGATTGCATTTACTGTGATGTTGACACTGGAAACATTGTATGCTAATCATGTTTTAAAAACATCTGAACATACTTCAGCATTTTCATATGCAATACAGTTCTTTCTGTTTTTGTCTGTAAGTGTTACATGTTTGTTTTAGCTTTTGGTCAATACTTCTACCTCTTCCTAGGTATGCTTTTAAAATTCTCACTCCTTGTTTGTGCATATTGCATATTAGTGGATGAACACTATATATTTATGTAAGTGGGCACTCATTTGTATGTATACTTAATGAAACAATGTATATTGCAGACTTTTTACAAGAGCATGTGCTCAGATTTGATGGAATTGTTACTTCTAATGTATCATATATGAGAACAATACAACAGAAATAAACATATGAAATCTGAGTTTTGACTGTAATCTCTTCTTGGTCACTATGTTTTCAGAGGAGGCAAGACTTAGAGAATTGGAGGAAAAGCGGCTTGCTAAGCAACAAGAAAAACTCCAGGCCTCTGAAAGAAAAAAGCAGGAAAATGAAGTACGCTATGCTGGAGAGTCATATATATTGTGCTGATCACTTGATACCATGTTGTGATGTGATATTCTTGGCATGAGGTATGCTGTATGGGAGAGTCATATATACTCTACTGATCACTTGATACCACGTTGTGATGTGATATTCTTGGCAGGTTGAGTGCCTCATTATAGTAATTGAATTGCGTGTTTGTTAATTAGCATGTTTGGTTATTTAATTGTATAAATTAGTTGTAGCAGTAGTGGTGATGGAGGTGGTAATGATGATGATAGTTGGAAGTGTTTTTCGCTCTTTCTTACAATGTTGGTGTTGAGGATGATGCAAAAAAAGAATAGTTATTTTCATGTAAAATTCTTCACTATTATGTAGTGGTCATCACAGTGATTCAATGTATTTTACAGGAAAGAAGGATTCGCAAGGTTCAGATGTCGGAACTGATGGAAATTATTGACACCAACAAAATTCTGCTCCAAGAGAAAAATGAAGAGAGAAGGAAAAAGGCAAAGGTAAGATGAATGCATATCTGTCACATGTGTTTAGCGATCTAAAATGGAGTCATTTTTGCTAGAGTGATGTTGGAAAGACTGTTCACACAGAATGTTCATCTTATTGTCTTCTAGAGGCATGGCAGTTGAAAATCTTCAGTTTCTTAAGAACACAACACTTCTATGGGATTTGGAGGAAATTCAAGCAAGGAAAAAGGTGTGGCATGGCAGAATGTATGACATAACCAAGAGAGACTTTTAGTGTTGGTAATGGCAGAAGAAAAAGTGCTCATGCTGCTCATTCCTTACAGCAGTAAAATTATCCCTCCAGGTTTACTGGAGGTCCTCACAGCTTTATCTAATTGTAATTTTTTTTAATGTATTTTTACGTGCAAACAAAATCATGGTTGCATGGATTCCCTTGGATTACACAGTTTGCATATGAACTGATGAAAGTGGAGTTCAGTGAAAGAAAAACAAGGAAATGAAGACATAAATGTGTGCAAACAATGAATGAAAATGCACAGATGAACAAGTGAATGAACGAATTCATAAATATCCAAGATGCCATGTTATTTGCTGTGCCATTTTCTGCATGTCTCACTTTACTCTGCTCCTTTCCATGTGTGTACAGTGGGGACGATACATGCGCTGTGATGGATCTCCAGACCCCGCAGTTCAAGGTGAAATCAACACCTACATCAACCTCCGCAACGAGGACTCTGGACGTGATGATGATACCTCTGTGCTCAAAGACTCCGAGCTTGATCTGTCTGTGAGTGTGTCCACCTATGATCAAGAAAGTCTTTGTAGTAGTGAAAAGCAACAAATGTTACAAATGTTGACATGCTGAGAATTTGAAAATTTATTAGTTTTCTTGGCATTTGGTAGAAATGATACAAAGAAGGACAGAGTGCACATGCACACACACACACACACACACACACTTACACACACACACACACACACACACACACACACACACACACACACACACACACCATGTAAATAATTCCTATTCCTCAATAAAAAATATAAATTAAAAAATTCACTCTTTTTCTTTTCTTTTCTTTTCTTTTTACTCCACTCCACTCCTTTCCTTCAATGCTGAGCTCAAACTCTGTACTGAATTATTTCTTAAATTTGTCAGATGTCGAGTTGCAAGAGCTTTGCGTGCATTTCTTCATTACACTTTCAGCTGATAGAGGAGCTTGAGTTCTTGATGGCCGATGACCCACTTAAAGAACTGAGCATGCTGGACCACTACAAAACGGTATGGCTCTAAATGCCTGGTTGATGCAAAGAGCTCAGGCTTCCTTCTGCCTGAGTAAACATGAAATTTGACCCATTTCATGCATGCCCCATTTATATAGTTATTCTTCCAACCACTCCCTTTGCTGTTTCTTACTTCATACTCCATTCCTTCTTTGCTTTCTCTATGCCAACTTGCCTCAGTCCCCTCCAGCATCCCACTGTCCACTTTTTCTGTGTGTGATAATAAAGCTCCATCCATCCATCCATCCATCCATCCATCCATCCATCCATCCATCCATCCATCCATCCATCCATCCATCCATCCATCCATCCATCCACATGTATGTCCATCCATCATTGTATCCATCTACCCACCCTCTTGTCCTTACTTAACCTCTCCTTTCTCCCTTTTTCCATTCCTTCAGCACTCTCCCTTCCTTCCTCCTTCCATTCACTTGTGTGACTTTTTGCAGACGAGTTTTCCTGGAGCAACACTCACAATGACATGATGGGTACCTTCTTTGCATTTTCTTACATTTTGTTAGTTACATGGAAAGTCAAGCAGTTTCATGTGACTTGACATTAAAGTTCAACTTTCACGCAGTTTTCTTTTTAATTTGATTTCTGCACATTATTCTGCTGTTCACTTTGTTTCTGTGTGACGTCATCAGCGTAGAAGAACAAATGAGATGACAAGAGAGCATAAAGGAATAAATGAAAATGTAAAGATTTTCTGTATAACATGTCAAACAATATTTCTGTCTTGATAAGATATTAGGGGACATTGAAACTGTAATTGAATGATAATGACACTGGTGAAATGAGTCATCTTGATACATACCAGAGCTCTGGCAGATCGGGGAGGGGGGGGGGGGGGAGGGAAGTACAAAAAATGAAATTTTTCAAAACTGAAAAGAGTAGAAAATGAATGTATTGCTCTCTTATTTTCATAAGCACTGAAATTTAATTTCTTATCATTAGATTGGTGGATGTGCATAATTAATGTGTGTGTGAGAGAGAGAGAGAGATAGAGGGGGGGGGGGGGTGTGCAGCTGAACAATTTTTCTTGTTGTTTAATTAATTTTTTTAAATGTTGTTTCCACCAGATACTTAGTTTGGTCATTATATAAAATGTTGAATGAAAAGCATTTCTCCTGTGTAAGTTTGATAAGCAAAGCTTCAAACAATGTGATGAAATCCTGATGATTTGTCTATCATGGTCATATTTTATCCTCACATGTTGAAATGATATGCATGAAAAAAGGGATAAAAAGAGCACACTGGCCAGGGTGCATCCCTCATGAATGGAGATAAAGCTGATACAAGTCTGGATTTTACCAACAAAGCAGTATAAGTACACACTGGAATGGTGTCATTTAAACAATTGCAAGGATTTACCTCAGATGGAGGACTGTAGATGATGTTGATGCCTGATAGTCCATCTTCACTTTCTCTTTGTCTGATGCTGGTAGTCTTCATCAGGTAACCCTGTAATCAAGGTCTAAAGTGTGATTATAGGAGAACTTGACCTGAACGAAAAGTTGCCTCACAGAACAAATGCCAGTTACAACTCATGGATTAAAGTTTGTTTCCACTTTGTGTCAAAATTGGGGATGAGGGACCACAAAACCCCCCACCAAAAACCATCCTTTGTTGATTCACATCCAGCCTTGCAGGATATCCATGACTGGATAAGTGCTGCTCTTGCTTTCACTTTTGACTTACTTTTCCTTTTGATTGTCACCAGACCATCAAGGAACTGCAGACTCTGATAGGCAAGAAGCTGGACAAGGCCTCATTGTGGGTTTTGTGTAGGGCCACCTCAATGAATGACCCTGAAACCTACAACCTTCAACACGTGGCCAAGAACTCCTCCATCTGGCTCTGCATCTGGGGAAACCTCAGCCTCAATGCCAGGTCAGTGGTTTGCAAGGAACTCTGCAAGGGCTGTACTGTTAGTTGATGTAAAATATCCTGTGTTGCTGTGCTCCACCAATTGTCACCATTTCCATACCACCCCTAGCTGCCACTGAAGGAATCAGCTTCCTGATCTATTTTTCTCCTCAAATTTATTGTTCTAAATATTCAGATCGTGTGATGTTTTCACACACTCAGAGCACAGCTGTCAAATGTAAAACAATGAGTAAAAAAAAAAGCTTTAAAAAACCTCACACCTTGAAAGTTTTGTTTAGTGCTAATTTTGCTGATTTGAAACAGTATGTGTGTGTACAGAAGTGAATTCCCTTTTATCCCTGCAGGATCAAGCACTATGAGTTCCAAGAGAAGGGATTCAATTTTGAGATTCCAAGGATTCTCACCTTGACATATTGCGCAGTCCGTGTCCTCTTCACCACCTTTGACCACCTATCTCCCTCCTCCAAGGCTTTCTACCCAAGGCGAAAGACGAAGGAAGGTTGGTTACAGAGGACTGTGTACATGTACACTCAGTCCTTCATTTTATCATCATCGTCCTTATGCTATAGGGAAATGAAACTGTTGCATATGACTTGTTGCACAGTGTCATCTATAGTCGTTCTCAGTCTTGAAATTATTTCATGGTTTTTGACTCACATGCGAAGCAAAAGTGAGTCTATGTACTGAGCCGTGTCGTCCGTCCGTCCGTCCGGGCGTCCGTCCGTTCGGGCGTCCGTCCGTCCGTCCGTAAAAACTTAAACGTTGGATTTTTCTCGGAGACTATTAAGTCTATCAACACCAAATGTGGCATGATGGTGTATGATGACAAGGCCTCAAAAAACATACATAGTGACTTGACCTTGCTTCAAGGACAAGGTCACAGGAGCCATAAATGTGGTCTCAAAAACAGTCATTTTTCACATTTTCCCAATTTTCTCCCACGTTATTGAGAATGGCGACCTTAGCTACAAGTGGTATATAGGTCAAAGCAAGCCCTATCTTTTGATACCAGTTTGGTTGACCTTGCTTCAAGGTCAAGGTCACAGGAGCTCTTCAAAGTTGGATTGTATACGTATTTTGAAGTGACCTTGACCCTGAACTATGGAAGATAACTGTTTCAAACTTAATAATTATGTGGGGCACATGTTATACTTTCATCATGAGACACATTTGTTCACATATCATCAAGGTCAAGGTCACTTTGACCCTTATGAAATGTGCCCAAAATGGGGTAGTGAACCACTAAAAGTGACTATATCTCATGGTC
>JAWQFJ010029090.1:37500-39949 GCA_034096865.1 Theodoxus fluviatilis | reverse complement strand
TGACTAAGAGTCCAACGCTCTACCAAATGTGCCATTGGAGAACTGATATGACTGAATGTTTGTAAAGCATTTATAACATTATTTTCCGTAAATCGCCTTGGTTCGTATTTTGCACTGTAAATTGTACAAAAATGAATGATAGTTCATGAAATTTGAGTGGTCTTGTACATTTTAGGATACTCAAGGTTTATTTCTGTCAAGTTTAATATCGATTCACTGCCATTAGGCCACGCATTTCGCCATTCCGTCAATTGACATTTTAGGGGGGGGGGGGGGTTTCGAGTTTACGACCTAAAAATCACTTTATGTTCAAACCTCGATTCTGAACATTTGACACATTTAATCGGACCTAACTTCCAGTAAGTGTGCAAAATGTCAAGGAAATCCGTCCAGTAGTTTTTGAGATATCAGCCATTAAGTCGGGACTGACAGACTGACAGACAGATAAAGTCTGTAGGACCTCCAGTAAACCTGGAGGGATAAATTGTAATTGAATATTCTGTGTAACGTCTTCTGTAACAGGATAGAAAGCAAATCCGTGACGTCAATGCAAATTGAAGTTGCGCCATTCAGAAGTGCCGTACTCATGCTTATACAGCAACTTTTTCCAAATTTGCATGTCATTGCAGTGTGAATTAAAATAGTGGTAACTTTCAGAAATGTTAAAGATACAAACATAATTTTGGCAGCATTGCAAGACACCCAAGAAATCAACGTAAACAACAAGATTCTTCATCCAGTCTGTCGCCAAATTCACGCTCGAGCACAATGGAGGAATCCTCCTACACCACATCATGGCTATCAAGTAACAAACCTTGATGCAGTGCATCATCTGCACCATGATTAGGTAAATAAGAAAAAATTACTAGCTACCGAAAATGCAGTTGCATGTGTACTTATTATGGTAAAGGTGCAATTCCCAAACCAAATTGAAGGACGAGTTCAGTAGCATCGTCTGCATTACTTTGGACGGAGAAAAGGCCACTGGCAGTAGTTATTTTGGTACTCATAGTATGTAGCACCCTCACTCCTGTGACGCACTTGTTACCAGCAGTATGCTCTTTAGGTGGTGGTTGTGATGTGAAACGGCAATTTCATCAGTTTCGATTTCCTATGTGTCCCATGATTCAGAGAAAGTATGTATCAACCAGTTCATTCACTTTACTCTTTAGATAAAAATCATGACACTGACATAAAGAAATGTTTACGTGTGATTTGATTGTCAATACCTTTTTAGGCGATGTAAGACCATAACTGGCTGTGAAATGGAATTATGTATGCAACCACAATGTCCCAGCCATGATTCATGTCCTCATGGACGCTGCTACTGTCTGAGGCACTGGAACAGGCCTCAAACGCCAAGCAGCCAGGGGCTCCACTAGATGACTGGGATGCCGAATGGCACCGGTTGTGAGTTATGCTCCAGCTAACATTTCTTTCCATCTACTTCTTCTCTAGAGACTCACCAACATATGATGAGCCTTTGCTCTCCCAGGATTCATGGTTGTTGGGCCAACGGCCACCAGGTGGCCAGGGCTTGACGCTTGTCACTGGACGGAAATCTGAAACACGTACAATAACCACTTAAATGCTCGCTTGCACGCAATATTCCTTATAGCCAACATCTGAACTGGCATTACTTTTCAGAAGTAACCAAATCCACGTACTGAGTTTGAGGCATGTTATCATCATGATCAAATAGAGCTTATAGGTTTCTGGAACACTCATTATTGCAGTAATATTCAGATTGGATCACCGATAGAATCTAGAGAGTATATTCTTCAAAGACGAACAAAAAAGCAAAACAAAGAATTATTCCAAGACGAAGAAGTAGAAGTAGACAAAGAAGAAAGAGGAGAAGGAAGAGGGGAGGGGGAGGAGAAGGAGGAAAAGGAGGAGGAGGAAGGAAGGAAAGAAAGGGGAGAGGGATGGGGAGGGGGAGATGGGGGGGGGGGGGGTGAGGAGAGGAAGGAGGAGAAGGAGGAGGGGGAGGGGATGGAAAGAGGGAGGGGAGGAGAGGAGGAGGGGAAGGAGGAGGAGGGAAAGGAGGAGGAGGAGGAGGAGGAAGGAAGGAAAGAAGGGGGAGAGGGATGGGGAGGGGGAGATGGGGGTGAGGAGGGGAAGGAGGAGAAGGAGGAGGGGGGAAGGGGGGAAGGGGATGAAAAGAGGGAAGGGGGAGAGGAGGAGGGGAAGGAGGAGGGGGGAACGGGGAAGGAGGCGGAAGGAAAGTGGAGGGGGAAGAAAGGGGGAGGGGAAGGAAGAGTGAGAGGGAGGGGGGAAGGGAAAGGGAGGAGGAGGGGGAGGAGGAGAAGGAGGGGGGGGGGGGGGGGTTGAGGAGGAGAAGGAGGAGGAGGAGGAGACCATGATTTTTACCTTTTCTGGATTGACAGAATGAATCAATTAATTAGACGCATGAAAAAGCAATTGATTTGATTCTGTAACCCAAAGT
>JAWQFJ010029090.1:32500-35000 GCA_034096865.1 Theodoxus fluviatilis | reverse complement strand
GATAAACATTTTCATCGTACATCCGCAACAGAACAGATAAAAAGATATAGCATCTACGGTTTTGATAACTACCTTTTCGTGTTACTGACTATCCCAGTTTCATGTACATTCCTGCACACTTTGATCTTCTTGAAAGACATGGTTCGGTCGCAGTAGCATTTTCTACAGTAACACCACTGGAGAAATATGTTTTAGAGATGTATATCACAGATGTTTATCATTTACTCCTCAGAGGGAAAAACCCATTTAAAGTAAAGTGAGATTGACCAAACTAACTACAGGGTTCACAAACCCATGACAGTGCTGGCTGCTATCTCTGAATTAACAAAAAGCTTGTTGTACACGGCATGGGTCTCGTCAATTTGCCTTTTTGAACTTGACTGAGAATCACCCAAAACCACACCAAATTTGTACATTTCACTTCCTGATGCAAAGTGTAATTGGGTACGCATCCTTCCTAGATGAGGTTCTTGCAAGAAATCATTACGACGAGTCACCGATATATGATTATTTGTTTCTGTATTAATTGCAGAAGTGGAATGCATGTGTACAGTAATATTCGTGCTGATAAAGAACCCATCACGTAAAACACACTTGGGGTAGTTACGTAGAAGCAGCGACAAGAGGAGAGAGAGAGAGAGAGAGAGAGAGAGAGAGAGAGAGAGATAGCGAGAGAGAGAGAGAGAGAGAGAGAGAGAGAGAGAGCGAGAGAGAGAGAGAGAGAGAGAGAGAGAGAGAGAGAGCGGTCACATACTGGGATCAAGGCCAGAGCAGGAGCACGTCTTCTCTTCAAAAACAGTTCCAGGGGCGCAGTCCCTGACCACGACACCAAAGCCCGGCACCTTCTGTAGGTACTTGGTGGGGTGACCAGGTTTGGGTTTCAGATCACATGGGGCTGCAAAACAGTGTTTATCGGACTGACCAGTTGTGGAACCACAACCCAAAATTTGTTGGCAGATAACGCCTTGATGACAAACACAGCGAAGAGTACCGGTCAACATATAATATACATCTGAATATGGATATAAGTAAGAATAGTTTCAACAAATCTCATATACACGGTGAAATGATGAGTGCAATGTTAACTATTTAACTAAAATTAAGGGACAATCCATCTGTGAACATATGCATATACATGTATGTGGCTAAATCGTGACTGCGTGGTGAAATATGTTTTATATCGCTAAATACACAGAAAGAACATACTGTATATACTGCGTGTTTTTACGTGTCATTCTGCAAATAATTCCATGCAAACTTCATCAAAGCAATTTTCCGTAACTTTCCTCTATGTCGACATGATGCCAACAGTAGGCTTGTTCAGGAGGCGCAGCGCTTCGAAGCGCTGCACGTGTTTCACTTCTGAACAGCAATTTTGCTGTGCATCACAGATCCGAGGTGATTCACACAATTTTCTAAATGGCGTCTTCGATCCCGCACTGGCCGTTGATGCGTAAAATAACCCTCAGAAACATCATTTTGGAACTGGAACGGGCTTTCTTTGACCACAAGCGCTCTGTATGAGCGAGTAATGGCAAGTAAGAATGACACATTGGGTGACTTTATTCATGCAGAGTACATTTAAACGTGCATTAACGATGTCTGTAGCAAAGAAAACACTTTCTTAGCGTCTAGCAATATAACATGCAGAAGATTTACCTCCCTTTTAACAAGTGAAGCGCTGCACTAAATTTGTAGGCGTTCACGAGAGGCAAAGAGCGCTCAATTGCCCACATGAAGCGCTCATGCAGTGTTTCGTACTCCTGAACAAGCCTTATGTGAGCAGAATTTATTGGTGGCTGAGTAAAGCCACATGCACGTGAGGGCCTGGCAATGGAATTTTGCGAACTGAGATGAGGATCTACTGCAGTCAAGGGCGCGAAAAGAGACCTACACATTCGCGAGAGCACTTCATCCCAAGAGCTGCAGAGGATACAGGGGTTACTGCTCAAACTATAATGCAGCTAATCCGACTGCTTAACATCTCAGACGACACTTGGAAAGGCTTGCGTGTACAAAGTTACTGCTGGGAGTATACATAACGAATATCGCATAATTTACTATTTAATAACGCGAAAGTTTATTGTACAATGTGCATGCGTCCTGAATTTTTAAAGATCTTCACAGTCAGAAACTGACTCGAACATTTTAAGCGGGTTATATTCTTCGCAATCCAAAAGTAACTTTCGATTACATGCAATCATGTCACGTCTTGGAGAGGAGAAAAAAGTTCAACCTTATGATTGGGAAAAATTACAGGTTCCAGAATAACATAGAGTATTTTCATCGTTTGGAACTCACCATCGATCCATCCCTTGGAATTGTCTCCCTTCCAGCCATGGTCATTAGGGGTTTCTATCCAGCCTCCCTTGGTTGAAGGTGTTTCCCAAGAATTCCAGTCTTTGTGAGCTTTAAAGATAAAAAAAAATTATGTATGCGCGCGCACACACACACACACACACATACACAGAGTCACACACACACACACACACACACACAC
>JAWQFJ010029090.1:25000-30000 GCA_034096865.1 Theodoxus fluviatilis | reverse complement strand
GTACTGATATGAGGATCTACTGCAGTCAAGGGCGCGAAGAGAGACCTACACATTCGCGAGAGCACTTCATCCCAAGAGCTGCAGATGATACAGGGGTTACTGCTCAAACTATCTCAGACGACACTCGGAAAGGCTTGCGTGTACAAAGTTACTTCTGGGAGTATACATAACGAATATCGCAGAATTTACGCTTTAATAACGCGAAAGTTTATTGTACAATGTGCATGCGTCCTGAATTTTTAAAGATCTTCACAGTCAGAAACTGACTCGAACGTTTTAAGCGGGTTATATTCTTCGCAATCCAAAAGTAACTTTCGATTACATGCAATCATGTCACGTCTTGGAGAGGAGAAAAAAGTTTAACCTTATGATTGGGAAAAATTACAGGTTCCAGAATAACAGAGTATTTTCATCATTTGGAACTCACCATCGATCCATCCCTTGGAATTGTCTCCCGTCCAGCCATGGTTATTAGGGGTTTCTATCCAGCCTCCCTTGGTTGAAGGTGTGTCCCAAGAATTCCAGTCTTTGGGAGCTTTAAAGATATAAAAAATTATGTATGCGCACACACACATACATACACAGAGTCACACACACACACACACAGAGTCACACACACACACACACACACACACAGAGTCACACACACACACACACACACACACACACACACACACACACACACACACACACACAGAGTCACACACACACACGCGCGCAAACACAAACAGTCACACACACACACACACACACACACACACACACACACACACAGCAACATATACACACATATACACTCACTCATACACACACATACACACATACACGCAAACACACACACACACACACACACGCACGCACGTACACGTATTCACACACACACACACACACACACACATACACACTCACACACACACACACACACACAACACTTCCACATACATTCACTCATATGTGGTAAGTGCGTGGCTGTAGAGCATGGCAGAAGATGTTGTAGCATGGATGGGATATCGAGAGGAGAATTTGGGCCGGTGAATTTTCCAACTCCTTTATTCTTCTTCCTTACAAAAGCAGCATACAAGGGCACCGACACAAACTGTCCCCTCCCTTCCCTGTTCCCCTACGAAATCCTCTATCCTTTTCTTCTCTCCCCCTCCAACCCGTATCTCCTCTGGCTCCACCCTCCGTTCTCAAGTTCTCAATGGCTGAGACAGTCCCAGAGCCTCTGACCCATTGAACATTCCTTTACTTTCACACTCCAACACACACAGGTACCAACCAGATCCCCAGATATTCTGAACACGACTCCATTTTTCTCTGATCTGACAGGGCTTCTCCCTTTGTTCCCACAGGCACTATCACTCCTTCCATAAACACTCTGCTCTGGCCAGCTGAAGGCACCACTTTTAACCCCTGTATCTTCTCTTGGATTTCTTCCCAGTTAGTTGTTGGGAGATTAAGGATGCCCCGTATGCCCAGATGGTGGTGGGCGGAATACATCTCTACTCTTTGATATCCCTACGTAAATTCATTTTCAAAGGGCTCCAACTTAATACAACGCTACAAAACTACGGAATTCACAGTACACGAATGCATACTAGGGATACTGCAAGAACAGAATATACTAATAAAATCATGCAACCGATGCCTCTACAACCGGGAGAAGAAGCAGTTTGATTCTCACTACACGTGAAGGAGAAAGGCTAAACGGCTAGCACTGCCCGTACCACACCATACCTAAACACACACACACACACACATACACTCATTAACACACACACACACACATACACTCATACACACACATACACTCACTCATACACACACATACACTCACACACACACGCACACACACGCACACATACACTCACACACACTCACACACACGCACACACACACACACACACACGCATGCACTCTCACACACAAACACTCACACACTCACACACACACACACACACACACACATACACACACACACACACACACACACACACACACACACTTACGCGGGATAGGGCAGCACACGCTGAACCTGTCCTCATCATCGACCACACAGTCGGAATTCCATGGACAGCGCCCTTTGTCAGCGCAGCCGAAGATCACATTGCCCTTCTCGTCCTTCAGTGGCACGCCAAGGGGACACGGGTTGATGCATTTCGCTACGGGATCACAGGGCTTCTTCCAGTCGCAAGCTTCTTGCTCCGTGATGCAAACAGGTTTTTCATGCGGGCACTGTGTCGACGCGCAAGGATCCAGGTGCTTCCGTGGTTCTTCGAAGCGAAAGAGAGTCAGAGAGTAAGGGGGACAAAATCACTTTGGCGGTCTCTGGTTGTTGTGTCATCGTACATCCGCAACAGAACAGATAAAAAGATAAAGCATCTACGGTTTTGATAACTACCATTTTGTGTTACTGACCATCCCAGGTTCATGTACATTTTTGCATATTTTGATCTTCTTGAAAGACATGGTTCGGCCGCAGTAGCATTTTCTACAGTAACTTTTCTGGAGAAATATGTTTTAGAGATGTATATCACGGATGTTTATCATTTACTCCTCAGAGGGAAAACCATTTAAAGTAAAGTGAGATTGACCAAACTAACTACAGGGTTCACAAACCCATGACAGTGCTGGCTGCTTTCTCTGAATTAACAAAAAGCTTGTTGTACACGGCATGGGTCTCGACAATTTGCCTTTTTGGACCCAAAACCACATCAAATTTGTACATTTTACTTCCTGATGCAAAGTGTAATTGGGTACGCATTCTTCCTAAATGAAGTACATGCAAGGAATCACCACGACGAGTCGCCGATATATGATTATTTGTTTCTGTATTAATTGCAGAAGTGGAATGCATGTCTACAGTAGTATTCGTGCTGATAAAGAATCCATCACGTAAAACACACTTGGGGTAGTTACGTAGAGGCAGCGACAAGAGGAGAGAGAGAGATAGACAGATATATATATATATATAGAGAGAGAGAGAGAGATAGACAGC
Source organism: Theodoxus fluviatilis (assembly GCA_034096865.1). Classification (NCBI taxonomy): domain Eukaryota; kingdom Metazoa; phylum Mollusca; class Gastropoda; order Cycloneritida; family Neritidae; genus Theodoxus; species Theodoxus fluviatilis. The sequence goes on along the minus strand of JAWQFJ010029090.1, from coordinate 27,002 downwards.
GAGAGAGAGAGAAAGAGAGAGAGAGAAAGAGAGAGAAAGAAAGAGAGAGAGACACAGAGAGAGAGACACACACACACAGAAAGAGAGAGAGAGAGATAGACAGAGAGAGAGAAAGAGAGAGAGAGACGCAGAGAGAGAGACACAGAGAGAGAGAGAAAGAGAGAGAGCGAGAGAGAGAGAGAGAGAGAGAGAGAGAGAGAGAGAGAGAGAGAGAGAGGTCAATGTAGACACATACTGGGATCCAGGCCAGAGCAGGAGCACGTCTTCTCTTCAAAAACAGTTCCAGCGGCGCAGTCCCTGACCACGTCACCAAAGCCCGGCACCTTCTGTAGGTACTTGGTGGGGTGACCAGGTTTGGGTTTCAGATCACATGGGGCTGCAAAACAGTGTTCATCGGACTGACCAGTTGTGGAGCCTCAACCCAAAATGTGTTGGCAGATAACGCCTTGATGACAAACACAGCAAAAAGTAACGGTCAACATACAAAATACAGCTTAATATGGATATAAGTAAGGATAGTTTCAACAAATCCCATACACACGGTGAAATGATGAGGGGAATGCAAACTATTTACCTAAAATTAAGGGACAATCCATCTGTGAACATATGCATATACATGTATGTGGCAAAATCGTGGCTGCGTGGTGAAATATGTTTTATTCGCTAAATACACAGAAAGAACATACTGTATATACTGCGTGTTTTTACGTGTCATACTGCAAATAATTTCCATGCAACCTTCATCAAAGCAACTTTCTGTAACAGTATCACCGCTATGTCGACATGATGCCAACAGTAGGCTTGTTCAAGAGGCGCAGCGCTGCGAAGTGCTGCACGTGTTTCACTCCTGAACAGCAATTTTGGTGCGTGATTCACTCAGTGCTGTGCAGCGCAGTGCATCACAGATCCGAGGTGATTCACACGATTTTCAAAATGGCGTCTTCGATCCCGCACTGGCCATCGATGCGTAAACCAACCCTCAGAAACACCATTTTGGAACTGGAACGGCCTTTATTTGCCCCAAGCGATCTGTATGCGCGAGTAATGCTGAAATGGTCGAAGTCGGAAACATTCGCGGACACTGTACCTGAGGTACTCTGTCCGCCCGGACGTTCCGGATGTTTCCGACTTCGACCATTTCAGCAGCGCCAATAACCATCGTTTAGCTTGAGATTACACCCGAATCACGCGAACCGTTAAGGTGCATGGAGTACGGTACCGCCGAGCAAGACGTTTGTCACAAAACGTAGATACATTAACGTGGCCGGATCTTAACATAACTCTTCATCCGTGCGAAGTCAGTCAGGCGGAGTGGCGGGTGCTGTCTCGTTCTCGTTCAAATGCCCAGATTTCAAACTAGGGTACTCTGTCCGGTCGTACAGAGTACCTGAGGTACTCTGTCCGCCTGGACAGAGTACCTCGGGTACAGTGTCCGCGAATGTTTCCGACTTCGACCATTTCAGCGCGAGTAATGGCAAGTAAGAATGACACAGTGGTGGACTTTATTCATGCAGAATACATTTAAACGTGCATTAACGATGTCTGTAGCAAAGAAAACACTTTCTTAGCGTCTAGCAACACAACATGCAGAAGATTTACCTCCCTTTTAACAAGCGAAGCGCTGCACTACATCTGTAGGTATTCACGAGAGGCAAAGAGCGCTTAATTGCCAACATGAAGCGCTCTCAGCGTTTCGCACCCCTAAACAAGCCTTATGTGAGCAGAATTTATTGGTGGCTGAGTAAAGCCACATGCACGTGGGGGCCTGGCAATGGAATTTTGCGTACTGATATGAGGATCTACTGCAGTCAAGGGCGCGAAGAGAGACCTACACATTCGCGAGAGCACTTCATCCCAAGAGCTGCAGATGATACAGGGGTTACTGCTCAAACTATAACATAGCTAATCCGACTGCTTAACATCTCAGACGACACTCGGAAAGGCGTGAGTGTACAAAGTTACTGCTGGGAGTATACATAACGAATATTGCAGAATTTACGCT
>JAWQFJ010029090.1:17500-22500 GCA_034096865.1 Theodoxus fluviatilis | reverse complement strand
AATTTATACAGTGTTCATCGGACTGACCAGTTGTGGAACCTCAACCCAAAATGTGTTGGCAGATAACACCTTGATGACAAACAGCAAAAAGTAACGGTCAACATACAAAATACGTTCCGAATATTTCCGACTTCGACCATTTCAGCAGCGCCAATAAAGGTCGTTTAGCTTAAGATTACACCCGAATCACGCGGACCGTTAAGGTGCATGGAGTACAGTACCGCCGAGCAAGACGTTTGTCACTACACGCAGATACATTAACGCGGCCGGATCTTAGCATAACTCCCCAGGCGTGCGAAGTCAGTCAGGCGGAGAGGCGGGTGCTGCCTCGTTCTCGTTCAAATGCCCAGATTTCAAACTGGGGTACTGTCCGGTCGTACAGAGTACCTGAGGTACTCTGTCCGCCCGGACAGAGTATTGCGGGTACAGTGTCCGCGAATGCTTCCGACTTCGACCATTTCAGCGGGAGTAGTGGCAAGTAAGAATGACACAGTGGTGGACTTTATTCATGCAGAATACATTTGAACGTGCATTAACGATGACTGTGGCAAAGAAACCACTTTCTTAGCGTCTAGCAACACAACATGCAGAAGATTTACCTCCCTTTTAACAAGCGAAGCGCTGCACTACATCTGTAGGTGTTCACGAGAGGCAAAGAGCGCTCAATTGCCAACATGAAGCGCTCATGCAGCGTTTCGCACTCCTAAACAAGCCTTATGTGAGCAGAATTTATTGGTGGCTGAGTAAAGCCACATGCACGTGAGGGTCTGGCAATGGAATTTTGCGTACTGAGATGAGGATCTACTGCAGTCAAGGGCGCGAAGAGAGACCTACACATTCGCGAGAGCACTTCATCCCAAGAGCTGCAGATGATACAGGGGTTACTGTTCAAACTATAATGTAGCTATTCCGACTGCTTAATATCTCAGACGACACTCGGAAAGGCTTGAGTGTACAAAGTTACTGCTGGGAGTATACATAACGAATATTGCAGAATTTACGCTTTAATAACGCGAAAGTTTATTGTACAATGTGCATGCGTCCTGAGTTTTTAAAGATCTTCACAGTCAGAAACTGACTCGAACGTTCTCAGCGGGTTATATTCTTCGCAATCCAAAAGTAACTTTCGATTACATGCAATCATGTCACGTCTTGGAGAATCGAAACAAGTTCAACCTTATGATTGGGAAAAATTACAGGTTCCAGAATAACACATAGAATTTTCATCGTTTGGAACTCACCATCGATCCATCCCTTGGAATTGTCTCCCTTCCAGCCATGGTTTTTAGTGGTTTCTATCCAGTCCCCCTTGGTTGGAGGTGTGTCCCAAGAATTCCAGTCTTTGGGAGCTTTAAAGATAAAAATAATTATGTATGCACAACCACACACACACACAGAGTAACAAACACACACACACACACACACATGTACACACATATACACTCACTCATACACACACATACACACACATACTCGCAAACACACACACACTTACACACACCCACGCACACACATACACACACACACACACACACACACACACACACACACACACACACACACACACAACACTCCCACATACATTCACTCATATGAGGTAAGTGCGTGGCTGTAGAGCATGGCAGTAGATGTTGTAGCATGGATGGGATATCGAGAGGACAAGTTGGGCCGGTGAATTTTCCAACTCCTTTATTATTCTTCCTTACAAAAGCAGCATACAAGGGCACCCCTCCCTTCCCTGTTCCCCTACGGAATCTTCTATCCTCTTATTCTCTCCCCCTCCAACCCTTATCTCCTCTGGCTCCACCCCTCCGTTCTCAAGTTCTCAATGGCTGAGACAGTCCCAGAACCTCTGACCAATTAGACATTCATTTACTTTTACACTCCAACACACACAGGTACCAACCAGATCCCCAGACATTCTGAACACGACTCCATTTTTCTCTGATCTGACAGGGCTTCTCCCTTTGTTCCCACAGGCACTACCGCTCCGTGTATAAACACTCTGCTCTGGCCAGCTGAAGGCACCACCTTTAACCCCTGTATCTTCTCTTGGAGTTTTTCCCAGATAGTTGTTGGGAGATTAAGGATGCCCCATATGCTCAGATGGTGGTGGGCGGAACGCATCTCTACTCTTTGATATCCCTACGTATATTCATTTACAAAGGGCTCCAACTTAATACAACGCTACAAAACTACGGAATTCACAGTACACGAATGCATACTAGGGATACTGCAAGAAAGGAATCTACAACCGGGAGGAGAAGCAGTTTGATTCTCACTACACATGAAGGAGAAGAGCTAAACGGCTAGCACAGCCCGTACCCCACCGTACCTACACACACATATATACACACACATACACTCACTCACACACATACACATATACACACACATACACTCACTCATACACACACATACACACTCACACACACACACACACACACACACACACATACACACTCTCTCTCTCTCTCTCACACACACACACGCATACACACACACACACACACACACACACACACACACACACCACACACACACACACACACACACACACACACACACACACTTACGCGGGGCAGGGCAGCACACGCTGAACCTGTCCTCAGGGTCGACCACACAGTCGGAATTCCATGGACAGTGCCTTTTGCCAGCGCAGCCGAAGATCACAATGCCCTTCTCGTCCTTCAGTGGCACGCCATGGGGACACGGGTTGATGCATCGCGCTACGGGGTCACAGGGCTTCTTCCAGGCGCAATCTTTTTGCTCCGTGATGCAAACAGGTTTTTCATGCGGGCACTGTGTCGACGCGCAAGGATCCAGGTGCTTCCGTGGTTCTTCGAAGCGAAAGAGAGTCAGAGAGTAAGGGGGATGAAATCACCTTGGCGGTCTCTGGTTGTTGTTTCATCGTAAGTCCGCAACAGAACAGATAAAAAGATAAAGCATCTACGGTTTTGATAACTACCTTTTTGTGTTACTGACCATCCCAGTTTCATGTACATTCCTGCATACTTTGATCTTCTTGAAAGACATGGTTTGGTCGCAGTAGCATTTTCTACAGTAACACTTCTGGAGAAATATGTTTTAGAGATGTATATCAAAGATGTTTATCATTTACTCCTCAGAGGGAAAAACCATTTAAAGTAAAGTGAGATTGACCAAACTAACTACAGGGTTCACAAACCCATGACAGTGCTGGCTGCTATCTCTGAATTAACAAAAATCGTGTTGTACTCGGCATGGGTCTCGTCAATTTGCCTTTTTGGACTTGACTGAGACTCACCCAAAACCACATCAAGTTTGTACAGTGTTCATCGAACTGGCCAGTTGTGGAACCTCAACCCAAAATGTGTTGGCAGATAACGCCTTGATGACAAACACAGCAAAAAGTAACGGTCAACCTACAAAATACAGTTGAATATGGATATAAGTAAGGATAGTTTCAACAAATACCATATACACGGTGACAAGATGAGTGAAATGCACATGCACACACACACACACACACACACACACACACACACACACACACACACACACACACACACACACACACACCAACATGTACACACATATACACTCACTCATACACACACATACACACACATACTCGCAAACACACACACATACACACACGCACGCACACACACACACACACACACTCACACACACACACACACCACTCCCACATACATTCACTCATATGAGGTAAGTGCGTGGCTGTAGAGCATGGCAGTAGATGTTGTAGCATGGATGGGATATCGAGAGGACAAGTTGGGCCGGTGAATTTTCCAACTTCTTTATTCTTCTTCCTTACAAAAGCAGCATACAAGGGCACCGACAGAAATTGTGTCCCCTCCCTTCCCTGTTCCCCTACGGAATGCTCTATCCTTTTCTTCTCTCCCCCTCCAACCCTTATCTCCTCTGGCTCCACCCCTCCGTTCTCAAGTTCTCAATGGCTGAGACAGTCCCAGAACCTCTGACCCATAGGAAATTCCTTTACTTTCACACTCCAACACACACAGGTACCAACCAGATCCCCAGATATTCTGAACACGACTCCATTTTTCTCTGAGCTGACAGGGCTTCTCCCTTTGTTCCCACAGGCACTATCGCTCCTTCCATAAACACTCTGCTCTGGCCAGCTGAAGGCACCACCTTTAACCCCTGTATTTTCTCTTGATTTCTTCCCAGATAGTTGTTGGGAGATTAAGGATGCCCAATATGCCCAGATGGTGGTGGGTGGAACGCATCTCAAATCTTTGATATCTCTACGTAAATTCCTTTTTAAAGGGCTCCAACTTAATACAACGCTACAAAACTACGGAATTCACAGTACACTAATGCATACTAGGGATACTGCAAGAAAAGAATCTACTAATAAAATAATGCAATTGATTCTCACTACACGTGAAGGAGAAAGCCTAAACGGCTAGCACTGCCCGTACCCCACCATACCTACACACACACATATACACACACACATACACTCACTCACACACATACACATATACACACACATACACTCACTCATACACACACATACACTCACACACACACACACACACACACACACACACACACACACACACACACACACACACACACACACACTTACGCGGGATAGGGCAGCACACGCTGAACCCGTTCTTAGGGTCGTCCACACAGTCGGAATTCCATGGACAGTGTCCTTTGTGAGCGCAGCCGAAGATCACATTGCCCTTCTCGTCCTTCAGTGGCACGCCATGGGGACACGGGTTGATGCATCGCGCTACGGGATCACAGGGTCCCCAGGCGCAAGCTTTTTGCTCCGTGATGCAAACAGGTTTTTCATGCGGGCAATATGTCGACGCGCAAGGATCCAGGTGCTTCCGTGGTTCTTCGAAGCGAAAGACAGTCAGAAAGTAAGGGGGATGTACTTTTGATAGTTTTTAAAATTAATTTTTATTGCAACTTGATTTGGAGAGCTAAGAAGACAGTAATTTATTATATCGGTT
>JAWQFJ010029090.1:2500-12500 GCA_034096865.1 Theodoxus fluviatilis | reverse complement strand
TAGAGTTGTTCATAGCAGCGATGTTTGAAAAGTTGTTGCAAATTCCTCTGGAGCATATTTTAGTGCGCGTCCCATTATTTCAAGGACTTCTGTATTGAAGCATGACGCATTATAAAACGTGTAAAAATCATGTAGTCTCGTGTAGGTACAAAGTCTGGCAATTTGATTCTGCAGTGTCATTTCATGTAGTGGTATCATAGCTCATGGGCTTTTCTGCGCAGTCGACTGAAAAGCAATGTGCCCAGTAGCATGATGAACCCTCTTGAGTGCATTGTAAGCAAACTATCAGACAAATCTTCATGGAGATGTTATTCCTAATGTCAGGTCGTTACTGCCTCACTGCCTTCAGAGACAACTAAAAGGTTCATAAAGAAAGATATTGACTTATCCATCATCGAATGATAAGTCTTGATCCAAAAAAAATTAATTATGCGAGAGAGAGAGATTGATTAGCTTTTATTGAGGCCGACGACCCATCTCAGTTTCAAATATACCGATAAATACATTTTTAAGATGATTTCAGATCAATGACAAATGTATAGTAATTATAACAGTTGCTCTAAATAGTATGTACATTTTTTCTCTACATACACACATATTTACACTATAAAAACTTACTGGACATATCAGGTAGGTGACTTCCAGCGGGAGGTACCATTATTCAAAACTTATTTCACATCCATTGTCAACGCTAAAAGATCTACTGATTGGTCTATTTTCTCCAAGCGCAGCTTGTATGCACAGTGTATGTACATTGCAACATCACGAGTTTTTATAACGTCATGCCCATCTAACAGTTGCGTTACATGTACATTTCTTGATCCTTGTAAATATTTTAGAATGTATTTCTTTCTCAGATCATCATACATTTTGCATTGTATTAAAAATGACGTTCATCTTCAATTTGTGTGCAAAATGGACATGATCTATTAAAATCTTCATTTGAGCATCTCATATTTGCTCTAAGGGAATTGTTCCCACTCTGAAGCGAACAAAGGCATCTCTAAACTTCTTGATGTTTATGAGGTGAGATAGTTTTCACATTGCAGCTTTCATTTAAAAGAGCTATACATAGTGAATCTATCGCTGCCAGAAAGTTTTGAGTTCCAATTTTGCTGGTAACAGTCTCGCGGCCTCTGTCGTAGTGCTCGAATGAAACTTTTCTCGTTCTCCGTTCCACTGTTCATCCACACAAATGTAAAACCCAATCTGGCGAAGCATATTTTCACGGATTTAGTTCAGTTAAACCGTCCATTTGTATTATTCTTAAGCGACGCAAGGTACGCCTGATTCGGCAACCTGTCAATTGACATTTTGCACAGCCTCAGCCAAAATTTAATAGCTCGTATCGTAGTGCTGATGTACAAGGGATACCTATCTAATTCGCCATAACACAGTGTATTTGAGGATTGCGTATCAACATTTAGAAACCGCTTACAGGCAAACATATGAGCCCTTTCAATGCACTTTCTTTCGTCCAGTCCCCACAACTCCGAGCCATAAAGAAGAGATGGCTGGACTTGGGCATCATATAATCGGGAAAAAATACTAGTGTTGAGGGTGTTGAGTCTCCACATGGTTTTTAGTAGCTGGACGGTTTTCTTCTTGGCTTTCATTGCTTGGATATCAAGGGCAGCACTAATGGACAGCTTAGTTGTAAATACAAATCCCAAGTATTTATACTGGTCGACTACTTCCAGTTCATCTTATTGTAAGGTCCACCTTTCTCCACGACCCAGAAATCCACCCCTCCGAAAAATCACAACTTTTGTTTTTTCAATGTTTATGGTAAGGCCGAGCTTTTCTGACATGGAGTGCAGGTTATCCATTTGGTTCTGTAGACCCGCAGGAGTAGTAAAAAGTAATACTACATATCGGCAAATATTAGTAAGAAAATTTCTACAGACCCGGGTAATAACTGCACTCCATGTCGTCCATGTTTACGGACAAACTCTGCAATGTACTCCAAAAACAAACACAAAATTATCGGGGACTCAACTGCCCCCTGCCTTACGCCGGCTGGGCATTAAAAGAAATCCGTCATGGCACCGTTCCAGCGTACACAAGCCTGTACATGAAAATATACTGCTTGAAGCATTTTTTAAAACTTAGTTGACACACCTGCTGATTTCAATAATGTCCAGAGGCAAGACCTGTCCACCGAGTCAAAGACTTAGCGATAATGAAAAAAAGCAGCATGCAACTTTCCACGACCACCACCATATACGTGCTTGACAGCAATACAATAGAGGGTGTACACATGGTCAATTGTAGAGTGGTCCCTCCGGAAACCTGCCTGCTCAACACAAAACTTGCCATTGTCTTCAGCCCATTCTCGCAGACGATTGGTCAGGATGGATTTAAAAATCTTGCTGAGACGGCACAATAGAGATATTCCCCTGTAGTTCTTAGGATCGAGCTTGTCACCGCTTTTATGTATGGGTATAATTACTGACTTATTCCAGGCCTGAGGAAAGTATTGTTTTTCATACAGCATGTTGAATAGTGTAGTAAGGAACGGTTTTATATAATTACAAGCCAATTTTAGATAGTCACCTGGTACATCGTCTATCCCTGGAGCTCTTTTATGCTTTATCCTTGCTATGGTGAACTCTATTTCTTCTTTTCTTATTGTAGAATCTAGCTCATCATTCTTAACATTAAGGAATTCCTCATATATCTGTATCGGGCAGTTTCTGGTCTGGCTCAGAAGACTTTGGAAATAAAGTTTCCAGTCTGTGAGATCAGCTGATGGAGGGTTGAGCCTACTGGTCACGACGCATCGCACTATAGGCCAGAAGGACGCAGGGTTGTGGACATTAGTGATTAGCGTTTGACATGTAACTTTTTATAGTTGTATTTCTTTTCTGTGATGAGCTTCTTATGTTCATTTCGGAGCTCTACATATCGCTTTCTTTCATACAATGAACTACTTTTCTTTGCGTACCATAGAGCTTGTGTAGCATCTTTTCTGGCACAGCGGCATTCATTCATTGATTCAAGAGAGAGAGAGAGAGAGAGAGAGAGAGAGAGAGACAGACAGACAGACAGACATACAGACAGACAGACAGAGAAACAGAGACAGACAGAGAGAGACAGAGAGAGAGAGAGAGAGAGAGAGAGAGAGAGAGACAGAGACAGCGAGACAGAGACAGCGAGAGAGGGACAGCGAGACAGAGACAGCGACGGAGAGAGAGAAAATGATAGATATATAGACAAACAGACAGGCAGGCAGGCAGGCAGATGACATTGGGGGGGGGGGGGAGGGGCATGGATGATTGGATTGGATTGATGATGTTTTACGGCCTATCAGCCTTTGTAGGCTATATAAGGCCAGTAAGCAAGAAAATCACTAGAACAATTTAGAGCAAACGCGATTCAAGTCACAGTCCCTAGTTATTCGCCTCTTACGAATCGCGTAGGGAGACGCGGTGGGTCAATTCTTACCCCGAACCCAAAGGGGGAGGGCATGGAGAGAGAATAGGCAGTAACTTACGTTTCTTGCTGGTGGAGAGGTAGAGCAAAAGATCGGGTGTACAACAACTAGCGTCCATTTTGTGATGGGTCTCAAGACGACACTATCCGTGATTACAGCCCACGTTTGTGTTAAACACTTTCCCTACAGCGTAATGAGATGGTGCGGATCTATATCTGTCTCGTCTATCTTTTTCTGCAATGTGGTTGCAATTTAATAACAATTATTGCCTATATTCTAAAGGGGAAAATGTGCTAAGCACACATTAAAAGTTCTTCAGTTGTGCAAAGCAGCAAATCCCATTTTGGAATCTTTTGTGATTCTTCATTTTTCCATTTGAGGCACTAGTGTGTGCTTCTGTAGGCACATACTCTCTTAAGTTTCAGCGCCGATTTCCATATCTCATTTTCGCGCAAGATTCCAAGACGAGATGGAATATAGTCTCCTGACGTAAACAACTTCTAATATGTTACAGTCTTCATAATCTTCATATCGTCTTTGCTTTTGTTTTTACTTTAATGTTGGATTCAATCGTTTAGAAATTGAGAAATGTTAGCATTGAACACGCTTCATTCCATGTCTCATTTTCAAAACTTTTATAAAATCAAGAAAGACGCTGAAACTACCTTGATGAATGTTCTTTTAATTTTGGCACATCATCATAAATAAAATGGCACCAAACAGTCTGCGCTCCCACGAACTTCATTTGCACTCAAATGGGTAAAAACGCTGCGCTGAAGAGAATAAATAAGTTGTCATAAACTGGCAACATGGTGAGTTCGAGTGTGTGTAAGTGTCACCACTAAGACTTGCTTATCCATCCATTTTATTTCGAAACTTATCTTCGTCCTTCTGCTAGCAACTCCAGCTGCACTCGATTCCTGATTATGACTAGTATCAAAAGGGGGATAATACTTTTACACGCTTTAAATGGGGATACCGCCGTAGGCCTTATTGCTTGAAACAAGTAGTTTGCACTCGAAAAAATCAACCTTTCTCACACTCAGTTTTATCGTTCATCTGCATGGCGCGCATTTTGCAGGATATTGCCGATTTCCAAGCCCATAGGCCTTCAGCGAGTCATCACCATTACTGCTGATTGTTATCACTTGGTATATGTGGAGGAAAATGGCACATAAAACTCGACAACGGAAGGAAAAAATCTGGCAAAGGAACCTCGCAGGGTATTTTGTTCTTGACTTTTTTAACAGAACACACCTTTGAAAAATTTAAATGCTGTTCTGTCTTGCAGGCATGCCTTTGAAAATTGTTAACATGAATGAAAAGTTTTTTTTTAAGAGGGGGGTGGGGGTGGGGTGGGGATGGGGGGTGGGGGTGGGGTGGGGGCCTGGAAAAATAGCTGTTGTGAAAGAGCAGCCAAATCGTGAAAAGTAATGAAAAGGAAGAAGTTTTCATAGTTTTAAGTGTTATATTTATTTTTCAAGGTAATTAAGGTGCAAAATCTATGTATCATATAGTCTGAGCGCCATTGCTTTTACTTGTCATGTTGAAACAGCAGAAAGGAGGGATGCCAAATCGAATCAGTCGCTGCAAATGTGTGCTCACACGACAGTGTCAGTTCCAGAGTAGAATGCATCTGGGTAAGACATTATTACACTACGTCTCATTCAAGTTGAATCGGATTCACGCCACAGTATGTCACAAGATACAGATTACCATTACACTATTGCTGTTACGTGATACATGAATGCATATTTCCCCATTTCTTATCCACCCCATAAACGTTCAGTCTGGTAGAAGACGACACTCCTACTTTACATCTTCGAGGGTCTTCCGTGCTTTTCATGACAAGCATTATTACTACAGGTTTCCTGCTTTGGGCATCGGGTGTGCTGCCTGGTCCAGCATCCTGGATTTATGTTCCTCACCCACCATACGTGCCGGGCCAGCTGTGCCCGGGGTGGCCCTCCTTCCAGCAGCCATATCCACGTCTGCCCTACCAAAGCTGACTTGCACTTGCAGCCACTTCATTTGCTGAATCTTTTGTAATGCCTTTGGAGAGAAGAGATCCCTGCGTTTACCATTCTATCAGCGCAAATACTAAATGTTTGTTGCTTTGTTATTCACTCATGTTGTCATGCATATTTTTATACTATTGCATAATCCATCTTCCAGGGGTATCTTTCTTCTTGGGTTGTATCAATAGATGCTTTAAACCGTGTACAGTGGTTAAATCACATCCGTTTTATGTTGCTTTGAGCATCTCAGTTGTCATGATAATTACGTCTATCCATCACTTACAAAGTAATGTGACTGTTAACTCTACGTAGCAATCTACACAAACGTCTAGTGATATGGCAACGCATATACCATTTTCTCGCACTGATAAATGTGCTACTTTGCACAGTGACATCAATGAGAATATGCAGCAAAGTTCGCAGAGAAGTTTCAAACCGAATATAACATCTTTTCCTCAGCGCAGCTTGAGAGCAAACGAATGTACATTTGTATTTTTCTATACATGTCACATACTCCCAAAGTTAGACGAAATTAGACTGATGTTACAGGCTCCATCCTCACCTGACATCTTATGTCTCAGCGAGACATTCCTTAGAGAAGACTTCCCCGATTCATTTATATCTGCAAACGGTTACAACCTTTGCCGCAGGGAGCGGGGCTCTGCTGGAGGTGGTGTTCTAGTATATGTTGCCAATCATATCTCATCTTCACAAGTAGACGACCTAGAAAACGGAGATATTGAAGCTCTTTGGTAGGATATCAGATTTAAAGGATCTAAGAGATTAATTATTTATGTGTATCGACCTCCTGGCACAGCTACTACCTGGTTTAGCAGCTTTCAGGAGGTTCTAGAAAAAATATTTAACTTTGATAAAGAAGTTATCATCGCTGGGGATTTCAATATTGATCTTTTGAAATCTTCGTCCTTCAAAGATAAAATACAATGTTTGACACAATCATTTGGGTTGCGGCAAGTTGTGGCCGAACCAACACATGTCACAAATAGTTCTCAAACAGTAATAGATCACGTCTATGTCTCACCGGACTCTGAATTATGGCAATGCTTTGTGTGGGTTCCAGAGGTGTACCTCAGTGATCATTTCCTAAAAGTAATTTCCATTCCAGATGGCCGCACAACTAGAACAGCACGTCATAAAACGATAAGTTACAGAGACTATACATCATTTAATGAGTCTGCTTACTTAGATGATCTGAATAACGCACACTGGCTTAACATGTACAACTCGATATGGTCAAACGAAGCTCTCGATTACCTGCAAACTATTCTTATTCAACTTATTAATAAACATGCCCCTATAAAACAAGAAGAATAAAACGTAATAATAAACCACGATGGCTCAGTAAGGAAGTACCGACTGTCATTAGATTAAAAAACAAATGCTGGCCAAAAGCAAATCAACGAGAAAAGAAACTCTTGAGCATCAAACCCCGCAGGATCATTTACCAATCTAAGTCAAAATATTGTCAGTCCTACAAACAAAAGTAAACCTGGGAGCATTTGGATGCTTTTTAAGGATCTTACAAATTAATGTTAAAACTATCCTCTCATATCATTTGTAAAGCCGTTGCTAAAATATGCAACTCTAGCATATAATACTGCTGATTCCCTGACCATTGGAAAAAGGCAAAAGTAAAACCACTTTTTAAAAAAGGAGACAGGTCAACTAAAAAAAATTACAGACCGGTGTCTATTCTTCCTTTACTAAGTAAAATTCTAGAGCGCCAAGTACACGATTCTCTCTCTGAATATTTCAAGAAGCATTTTGACACACATGACAAATAAATGGTATAGTGCAATAAATGAGAGGAAAATTGTTGGAATGGTCTTTCTGGAGTTCTCAAAGGCATTTGATCTCGTTCCGCATAATCTACTTCTTTAAAAATGTCATGCATCAGGATGTGATGAATCATTACTTAAATGGTTCCAATCCTATCTCAACGGAAGGACACAACATGTTTCAGTCGACAAAAAACTCTCAAAGGAATGCAAAATCAGTTCTGGCCTACCTCAAGGCTCAATTCTTGGGCCGCTACTTTACTCCTTTTTTCCGGATTTACCTTCAGTAACCTCCCAGTCTGATGCTGATCTATATGCAGACGACACCACTCTTACAACTATTGCATCCAATCTATCGGAACTCCATTTCAAACTCGATTATGATATGAAAAGAATAGATTGCTGGAAAAGACAAAATGGGATGACCCTGAACCCACTAAAAACAGTAGATATGCTAATATTTACCCAGCAAAGAAGACGAACTCTCTCTCCTCTATGAAACTAAACCTGAATTTACGCAGTTATTCGAGACCAAACGTTCGTAAAGAAAAATTACTTGGTGTTCTTATTGATGACAATCTGTTTTGAACCAATCATGCTAAGTCTGTCATTAAACACTCAATACTCAGTTATCTATATTTATATGTAAAAAGATAAAAGCATTTCTTCCCATGGAAAATAGGAAAATGTTTCACACTGCATACATCGCCCCGCATATACGTAAGAAACTGTTTAAATATGAAGATTCTGTCAATCCAATCATGATAAGATCTGGGCGTATTATCATGAATAACTATGATATACCTCTAAATGAGATACTGTCCAGTTTGAACTGGCTCTCTTTTGAACATGAATGTCAGTTTCAAACGGCCATATGCCGATATAAAACGTTGACATTGCAATATCCATCCTACCTTCTAGAAATGTTTTCACTATTAGGCGACACACGACTCCGTTCATTCTCAATATCAAATCTTCATCCTCCCATGGTCCACACAGAGTTATTTCGTAAATCGTTCACTTATTATGCTACAAAGATATGAAACTCGCTACCATTTTCTGTAAAAGATCAATCGAATCTTCAGTCATTCAAAAAGCAGTTTAAACTCTATCTCAAGAACAACAATGAGAGGGGATGGGGAAGCGGGATGGCGGTCAATATTTTTACCGAAATCTTCCGGAATCCACGGAATCCACCGGAATCCAACCGGAATCCACCGGAATCCACCGGAATCCATAGGAATCCACCGGAAAGATGCATGTCTATAGGGCAAGCTGGTCAACTGGAATAACTTTTCCAGCTCAAAGCAAAAAGTGTCACTGAAACATGATATGCCATTATTCAGTCCATATGTCTTTAGGAAAACAGAAAGTGTAGATTTTGATTAAATAGGCGCAAAACTTCTTTCTACATAAGCGTTTGGTACATTGAAATGTCAAGTGTACTCGGGATCCATAATGGACATGGTGCCTTATTGGTCACTCATCTGTTAAGAAAGTTTTGCCTCATTTGCAACACATCACATTTTGACTTTAGTGAAGGACATATCAACTGACTCTAAGGTTAAGAAGCACAATGCAACTATTTTAAATCCACACAATGGAATAAGTAGCTACTCTACGATATCAGTAATTCACAGTATTTGTATTCGCGTTCGGAGGATCATGAACCGATGGGACGTCTTCACTCAGTGTGTTGTATATTAGGAACCCCAGGCGCCTCACTGTCCTGCGGGCTTTGTCTGCAGATGTGAGGGATTGTGCTGCCCTGATGACAGACACACCTGCATCCCCTCCCCCAGAGGTATTGCAGCCTCCATAAACTGTCCTCAAAATAAAGCCTCGGGAAAGCTGTTATGTCGGCTAAACGATTTACTGCGCCCTCTCCGACCTCCTCAGCACAGATCTCAAAGAATCTTTCAAGACTGACATAAACTTTTCTAGTTGATGATATCATATCAAGAGAACACTGACTCAGAAGAAAAGGAAGATGCCCATTTAATCCTATCTGATGAGAAAGAAGACTAGGACTAGGTTAAACATAGAAGGTAACATATCCAGCTCTCCGATATGCTTTCGTCTCTAAGTTCCCTGAGGGTGCGGTGATTGACATTGGATCAGATGTTCCCTTTGCATACATGCATATTCGTACTTTGGTTTGACACTTTAACTTAGTTGTTTTCATGCCGCGCGTTTAATGTCGTGGGCAGATAGATAGATAGATAGATAGATAGATAGATAGATAGATAGATAGATAGATAGATAGATAGATAGATAGATAGATAGATAGAGAGAGAGAGAGAGGGAGAGAGAGAGAGAATGAGAGAGAGAGATGGATAGACGGACAGACAGACAGACAGGCAAATGGACACACACACACAGACGGACAGACAGGCAGAAACTTAAACAATGACAAACAGGGTCAGCCAGTCAGACAACCAGCCACACAGACACAAAGACAGACACACAGGGAAGCAGCAATCAGACACACAAGCATACAGATAGACGGAAGAACGAGTGACAGAGGGACACACGAATAGACAAACAGACACGCAAATATACAGGCAGACAAGGAGACACATAGAGAGACGGAAGGACATAGTGATAGACAGACACATGAATAAACAGACAGACATGCGAACAGGCGGGCAGGCAGAGAGAGAGAGGAGACATAATCCTTTTAATTTTAAGCTAAGGTCTTTGACAAAAGAATAGTGTGCATACTACAGGGGTTTCCTTCTGAATCA
>JAWQFJ010029088.1:222500-224087 GCA_034096865.1 Theodoxus fluviatilis | reverse complement strand
CTGTGGGTGTGTGTGTGTGTGAGAGAGAGAAAGAGAGAGAGAGAGCAGACAACGGTTTGACTCTGCCCTGAAATTTACCGGGTTTTCCGTTGACACCGGGCCAAACATTTTCCCCTCCCACCCCCTCTGCTCACTGCAGACAGACAGACACAAAGAGATACAGAGAGAGAGCAGGGGGGTTTACTAGCAGACGACACAACCCACTGCCTGTGTCCCATATATCGCCTGCCTTGGAGGGCTGTATCGATTTTTGGGCTGCGGGGGAGATAGACGCTTAAAATAGAGGACCAGCGTGGCACTAAACAGGGTTGCGTGGCGTTCGCTATGCCAAGTGAGTCAAAGATGTAGGTTGAACGTCCGTGTCACTGACATGGCGCGCACTTTTAACATGCAAAGCGAGTTATGCCCCTTTAACCTCTGCAAGCGGCCTGTCTCTCTCGCTCCCTGCCTCCAAGTAATTAGCCTGCCAATTAAATTAGAAAAGTGAACAGCCAGCTAATTAGGGGTGAGGTGGGCGCCCCAACTTGTATACTACTGATGAGGATATAGAGGTCTGCCTCACCGACGCGACAAGTACCTTCACCTTCCTCAAGAGCAAGCTGATCGGTCAGATGGTTGAAGATTGGAGAGCGAAAGAGTCACAAGGCAGAATCGCACGCGCGACAGGAATTGACCACGCCCTTTTGTCATCTCACAAACCTACATCTGAACGACAAATTGACGCAGTTTGTTGTGAAGGCCAGACTACAGCTCCTCGAGTGCAACAGCCTGATGCACACATACTACCCTGCGGTCCACTCCAAAGTGTGCACAAGATGTGGATTTGCATCTGAGACAGTAAGCCATCTCCTGAATGGATGCAAAGAAAACAAAGGCACGACCCAGAAAAGACATGACAGGGTGGTGGAGATCGTGAATCGGGCTGTGCGCGAAGCCAACCCGCGCGCTGTCGTGATGACCAATCAAATTGTGACTAACTCCCCTTTCACGGGTGACCGCCTCCCATTCAGTGATGTTAATCACACAAAGCCAGACATATGTATGATCAGCACTGCGGAAAAGATCTGCACAATCATCGAGGTGTCGATCCCATTTGACGCCTTTCTTGATGACTGTTATCAAGCCAAGTTTGACAAGTACATGCCGCTGTGCTTGGAGATACAGAAACTAGGCATCCACTGCAGGATTTATGTGCTGGTGGTAGGGTCGCTGAGAAGCGTTCACGCCCGATTTGTCAGCGATCTGCACCTCAGTGGCATACCCAGATGCAAGGCACGAAGCACCGCCAAATATGCCTCTGTCAGCGCGATGATTGGATCACGCATCGCCTGGAAACAGAGATGCAGCAAAGTACTACCATGGGACTTTTCTCACAAAGCCTTAATTCAGGACTCGCAATACTGACAATCGCTTGCCTGGGGCGGGTTTCAAAATAGGTAGTCGATCTTGGTCGCAAGATCTTGCTTCGCAGTAAGAGCTAGCTAAAAAAGAAACTACCCAACGTGACGAAGTAATGCGCATGCGTAGACGTCACGACAAGAGGTGAACTAGCCACATTTCAATGGCCGACGTGTTGCCGGTTCATTC
>JAWQFJ010029088.1:215000-220000 GCA_034096865.1 Theodoxus fluviatilis | reverse complement strand
TACGCAGGTGTTCACGCCAAGACCCAGAGACCTCATGCGACGCACGTGCAGGTCGTGAAAAGTTCACTTGTAGTGCGCCATGAACCCGAGATCTCTGTTGAGTCCGGCGTGGTGCGTGCCGAACAGTTTGATGAACTTCTGTTCAGTAACCCTGCGTAGCCGGGTGTCGTGCAACCCGCCCGCGAGCACGCTAACCACCATATCGCTTGCTGAGTGGCCCGGCAAGCTAAAGTGTTCCCCCACTGGTAGAGGTGACTGGCTCCTGATCGTAGCCCTGTGTCCATTCATGCGCTGGCGCAGTGTCTGTCCTGTCTCCCCGACGTACCACGCATCCGGGCACTTCATGCGGCACCGAATCAGGTATACCACATCACTGGAGCCGCAGGAGTAGATGCCCCTGATGTGGTGTAGAGCCTGGCTCCTGCTGATGGTGGTATCTGTGCAGAGGGATGTACAGGTGGCGCACCTAGCTTTACCACAGGGCTGTACGGAGTCAATTCCTCTCTGTCCCGGCGAACTGAACTTGCTCCGGACCAATATGCTTTTGAGGTTGGGAGGCTGCCTGAAAGCCAGCACTGGGGGCAAAGGAAGAGCCCGAGACAGCCGCTCGTCATCGTCCAAGAGGTGCTGAAGTCTCCTGAGCCCCCGTCTTGGCGTGAACACCTGCGTACCATCTCCTATTTAAACCGTCCCCGCCAGCCTCTCACACACTTGGCCTGATGAAGGAGAATCTCCGAAAGCTTGCCAAGAGAGTACTTCGCACCGTATACCTGCCAGCAGGGACGGAGCCCTGCCATTGCCACAGGACAGAGCTGCCACGTCCTGGTGACTCGGCGCTCTACGTCCCGGGGCGGGAGGCTCTACCCCCCTTGGTGTACGTTCACCTGCAAACGGCCCTTTTCAGGGCCATCTGTGCTCACGAAAGAATACATGTCGGTTGCTGTCCACGCTTCTTTATTTGTCTAGCAGTATTTCGGCCGACCCCGGCACCTCATTCTATATTTATATTGTATATCTGTGTTTATGGATGCACGTGATCGTATGGTGCAAGCGTCAGAACATGCGCTGCCAGACAGAGACATGAACAGATACCGTGCATGTTGATGACCTGTGATATCTTCTTGGTATTTTCTGCTGCTTTGTAGGCAACAATCTCGGAGGCTACAGCGGAATGACCTTCTCCACTAAGGATGCTGACCACGACATGCGAGGTGATGACAACTGTGCAGTGTCGTTCACTGGAGCCTGGTGGTATAAAAATTGTCATAGCTCCAATCTCAACGGCATGTACTACACAGTGGGAAGTCTCCATATGGCAAGGGAATCAACTGGTACAAGTGGAAAGGCCATTACTACTCCCTCAAGTTCACCGAGATGAAGCTTCGAGAACCGTGACGTACGTGCGTGGAATCCGTTGCTACCGAGACCCCTCTGGTCCCAGTGTGTTTCCACTTGCACGTAGCTTCCGTCAGGCAAGGCACTGATGGCCTCCCCCACGGCCTGCTGTGTCCCTGCCTTCTTCCCTCTCTGTACGGCAAGGCACGTCGCCATGCTGACTTCTGCAGTAAAAAGGCTTGAACAGCACTCCTCTGTTGCATTGGTCGTTTTTCTAAATGAATATTCATGTGCGGTATGCAGATTTGGTTATCACATCCATTCTCTGTAGGGTATGTAGGTAGTACCTAGATCTGTAGGGTATGTAGGTAGTACCTAGATCTGTAGGGTATGTAGGTAGTACCTAGATCTGTAGGGTATGTAGGTAGTACCTAGATCTGTAGGGTATGTAGGTAGTACCTAGATCTGTAGGGTATGTAGGTAGTGCCTAGATCTGTAGGGTATGTAGGTAGTGCCTAGATCTGTAGGGTATGTAGGTAGTACCTAGATCTGTAGGGTATGTAGGTAGTACCTAGATCTGTAGGGTATGTAGGTAGTACCTAGATCTGTAGGGTATGTAGGTAGTACCTAGATCTGTAGGGTATGTAGGTAGTACCTAGATCTACTTAAAAGGAGTCTCCAGAGGAGCGTGTGGCCAGAGACGCTCCATTCCCCCCTCATCAGTTGGAATCCATGGCTACTGGACTTTCGGGGCCTGCTCCAGTAGCTCAGCCAGGGGCGGCACCAAGCAGCCAAAGAGGCTACCTGGGGACATCAGGTCAGTGTCAGATCAGTCAGTGCATTCAAATGACCCTGCAAGATCCAGCTCAACGCGCAACAACAACTAGGTCATCACACACCATATGCGATCTAAAGAACATTCCTACGCCCCTCAAAATTAAAATCAACACCTGTCACGAACTCTGTTATTTCTCGCAAGACAGTGTTGGGAAGTTTTGAATCTTGCCAGCAGCAGTTTGACATGTGATAAATGACGTCCTGCAATCTACGTGACATCACGCACTAAGGGCACATTTGTCAGTCACTTTTCCCTTCTTACTTATCCATCCCATCCCATCTCTACCTCACGCCCCAACCCCTCCTTTACAACCCTCAGTCATGAATCCTCTCTCTCTCTCTCTCTCTCTCTCTCTCTCTCTCTCTCTCTCTCTCTCTCTGTGTCTCTCTCTCTCTCTATCTGTCTGTCTGTCTGTATGTCTCACTCTCTGTCTCTCTCTCTGTCTCTCTCTCTGTCTCTCTCTCTGTCTCTGTCTCTCTCTCTGTCTCTGTCTCTGTCTTTGTCTCTGTCTCTCTCTCTCTGTGTCTGTCTGTCTGTCTGTCTCTCTCTCTCTCACTCTTTCTCTCTCACGCACGTACACAATCACACACACGCACGTTAGCGCACGCGTACGCTCACACACACATACACACACACGCACGCACGCACGCGCACACACACACGTACACACACACACACACACACAAACACACACACACGCATACAGACACACACACACACACACACACACACACACACACGCTAGCGCACGCACAAACACACACGCACACACACATCACACACACACACACACACACACACACACAAGCACGCACGCACGCACACACAAACACATACACGCGCGGACACACACACGCGCAGTCGCAGACTAAATAATTTCAGGTATACCTTGTTAGGCCATCAACTACCGACACAACTACGAAAGTTGTCTCTACCCATGTCTCGTGTGTCATAATCCACATCGATTCCAACTGAGACACTTTTGCAGCCCCCTGACAATTTTGCTCACATCCGATAGATCGATCATCCTCCCCATGCAAGGACCTTATGAGGAAATTGATCTCACAGCCCCCACACCCAACATTCAAGGTCATTATCTGGTATCTCCATCCCCTCCACAGACACTCATCAGCTTTATCTTAATGTTTTGCTAGTCTCCGCTGAAATGTCCACACAACGTTCTTCTCACATGGCACTCTCAATTAGCCGAAAATTATGGATTTTATTTATATATTCTGACCGGACAATGCTATCTGGACGTTAATCACACTGCAGAACGCATCGAGGAGTGTTTGGGTCAGTCACTCCCAGCAGCTGTAACAGCGGCATCACTCCCAGCAGCTGTAACAGCGGCATCACTCCCAGCAGCTGTAACAGCGGCATCACTCCCAGCAGCTGTAACAGCGGCATCACTCCCAGCAGCTGTAACAGCGGCATCACTCCCAGCAGCTGTAACAGCGGCATCCCTCCCAGCAGCTGTAACAGCGGCATCACTCCCAGCAGCTGTAACAGCGGCATCACTCCCAGCAGCTGTAACAGCGGCATCACTCCCAGCAGCTGTAACAGCGGCATCACTCCCAGCAGCTGTAACAGCGGCATCACTCCCAGCAGCTGTAACAGCGGCATCACTCCCAGCAGCTGTAACAGCGGCATCACTCCCAGCAGCTGTAACAGCGGCATCACTCCCAGCAGCTGTAACAGCGGCATCACTCCCAGCAGCTGTAACAGCGGCATCACTCCCAGCAGCTGTAACAGCGGCATCACTCCCAGCAGCTGTAACAGCGGCATCACTCCCAGCAGCTGTAACAGCGGCATCACTCCCAGCAGCTGTAACAGCGGCATCACTCCCAGCAGCTGTAACAGCGGCATCACTCCCAGCAGCTGTAACAGCAGCGTCACTCCCAGCAGCTGTGGCAGCACACACTTGGATTATTTCAACGGAAGCGCCCAGGAAGACAAAGGAACCAAATCAGTGACGTCAGCACTGGCATCAATGACAAAAAGTCAATAACGCCCAAATGTGCAGCGCTATCAGCCACAATGCACCGACAGCCACAAATGCACCGACAGCCACAAATGCACCGACAGATACAAATGCACCGACAGCCACACCACAGGACTGAGCAACATATACTAATTCTTTATTTTATATAAAGTATGTAACGAAACTAATTATTTCAAATGCTTTTCCTAAATCGAAGAGAACACAACAACTGCGCCATTTCAGACGGCAGTGCTGCTGTCTTCGACAGGACAGCAAAGGAGCGTTTCCACGTCATTTGGTGCCAATGGTCGAGTATCGAAAAGTATTTATATGTTCTTACCATAGCAACGGACAATGCACAAGCAGCATTGGTTTCAAAACTCCTCAGTACGTGGCAACTTGTCACGATAGCAAGCAGGTAAACACTGATCTCGGAAACCTAAAAAAAACTCAGCTATACGTACTTCTCTTGTCATGCACACCATCTAGATTCCCCTCACACTTTAAATGTCAGTTCCGTACGCTTGTTTTTCAAATCACTGACGAAACGCTGGACTAGACTCATGGGTGTTCAAAGCTTCATTGCAGGTGTGAAATGACGATCTGTTGATTGTGTCCAAGAGCGTTGCTGCCGTCACATCCCAAACGTCTCACTCCTACAAAACTGATACTCAGTACCACAACAGGTCAAAAGTCGGTTGTTGACTTTCTGCATTAATTACTTTATTTTATGACTAGGAGATCAGGCTTCCCAAGGGTACCAAAAGCATTGTTGTATCTAAAATTGTCCTGAAGTTACAACCATTCGAATAAAAAGTGCAATGAAACACAGCATTATACACA
>JAWQFJ010029088.1:190000-207500 GCA_034096865.1 Theodoxus fluviatilis | reverse complement strand
CTCCCACATCCTCCAACTCCACACCAGTCTTCCCACAAGACTCATGCTCAACCTCCGCACACTTCTCCTTCCGCCGGGTAGAACACATCGAACACCACTCCTGCTCATCCTCACGACTCTCCATCACACACTCCGAGCACTTAAGGAGCTCCAACAAGGGAGAACACTCCATTCCCTTCCTCCCCCAACAGTCCTCCTTCCACACCATGCTTCCCTCCGACGCCACTGACTAGTGTCAATCAACTCCCACAAACACTCAAGAGCAACTCTAGCAAACTTCCCTAAGCACAAAAAAGAAAACATTACCATACTCAATTCCATGTAAGAATAGTCAAATCAAATACTAAGCAAGGTCACACAAACAGCAAGGCACGAGAGCAATCAAGGTGAATCAAAACGAAAATGGCAGTTCAGGTCATGTCACTCTCGCTCAAGGCACAGACACTCCAGACTTAACTGTAAAACATGAATTCAGATTTACTTTACTTTTGCATTTCGTTCAAATTATCCCAAGACGAAGACCCCAAATGTGACGTACTTGTTCTTTGATCAAATTAACTCGTTTAAATGTCTAGGGGAAGAACCAAAGCACGCACCTTCATTCCTCCATTCACACGCTAGATGGTAATTGTCTAAATGAAGTAATGGCAAAAACGGTATCAATTCAAAGGAAGTAGTTTAATTTTCATGAATGCATTTACCAGTGAATGGTGACTGAGCGACAAACGCTACAATAAATGCATAGAATGCAAGTAGAAAACAATCAATTCAGTTCAGCAATTTGAAGCGAGACAAGTAAAAAGAAAACAATGAAAAGAAAGATGTCTGCCCGAGCCGAGGTAATTAACTAAATGTACTTATCTGACCCTTTCGATGAAAAACGTGCAGGTGGAGAAGCACGGACCTAAACCCCACGCTCACCGCGTTAGCACCGGGGTTGGAATTGGGGGGAGGAGGGGGTCTGAGTGCACCGACATTGCAGCCGGTGACCCTGGAGGGAAATCACCACAGTGTCGATGAAACAGCTGAAACTTGGCATTCTTTCATTCTCTCTCTCTCTCTGGCATTCCTTCTTCTTCTGCGTCGTGTCGAGGGAACTGGCTCCTACGTCTTCTTCTTCTTCTTCCTCGGAAAGGAGTCGGTCTGCTCTCCAACAAGACAGGCCACCACACTTTAGCAAAGCAGGCAAGCTGGCTGGCAGGCAAGCTGGCTGTTCAACATTCCACCACCCCCTGGCAGAGGGGTTCGCTTCCAGCCGTCTCCAGGCAGGCTGAGGTTTCTCATCACTCATCACTCCTCACTTTCTACATGGCCACTGCCAAGAGTAGAACACACCAAGCAGGGCGCCGATGTCGCTGCTTCACTAAAAATAAATGATATGACGCCTCGAGCATCCGGCGACACTTGTTTAAATAACTTCGCTGACGTCACCAAGTCCAGCCAGTCCAATCACTACTGTCCATCCCACCCCACTCTGACTGGTCAATTCACAAGTTGAAATTCACTGGTTGGTCAGCGCTAAAACGCCAGTGAAGTCCACTACACTGGTAACGCTTTCAAGTTATTCACATGCACAGGGGTCAATTCTGTACTGACACCGGCTCAGGGCAATGAAAAAACCTCTAAGGCTACGGCTCAGCAGACGCATAGTAAACATTTCTAATAATACTAATAACCACAAGGCATGAAAAAACGTTTGTCTCCGCCACAGTACGATACAGTGCTCATCACACAATCAGTGTGAAACCAAATTGCTGAGTATTCATGAATAAATCTGTTTCACCAGAGCAAAATGAAACAGACTTCAGTGTTCTCCAGCCTCTGGAAAAAGACCAAGTTGGCTGTAAGGTAGAGAAATATATACCCTCAAAAATGGAGACTTGAGTGTGTGTGTGTGTGGAGTTGTTCCTTCTGAACAAATTACACGGGGATTGATATTTCAAAGGGAATTATATGCCTAGCTTTTGACCGTGCGAAACTTTCTCTCTCTCTCTCTCTCTCTCTCTCTCTCTCTCTCTCTCTCTCTCTCTCTCTCTCTCTCTCTCTCTCTCTCTCTCTCTCTCTCTCTCTCTCCTCTCTCCTCCCTCTCCTCTCTCCTCCCTCTCTACTCTCTGTCTCTCTTTCTCTCTCTCTCTCTCTCTCTCTCTCTCTCTCTCTCTCTCTCAGATCACATATGTTGCTGTGAGATCTGTACTTTCTGGATGAAAGAAAGATGATATTTTGGTCGCGTTGTCAAAGCACATCACGTTTTCATGCTGTATGCATAGTAAATCGTATTAACGGTATTTCGCTGCTAGAGAGCAGCGTTTCTCATTGACATACTGCTGCAAAATTCACTTTTAACAGCTTACCGCATTATGGAATAATATTTAGATTGATTATCTCTTTACAACGCGGGCAGATCAGAGATAACTGGAGTGGACGTGCTATGGAGCATATGATGGATGACTCAGCCGTTGTTGGGTTGCTCCCCTATCCCCCCCCCCCCCCCCCCTACCTAGAGTTAACATCGCTAGATCAAGATTATCCCACCTACGCATTCCACTCTCACTAAAGAACCCCGGAGACTCAAGATTCTCTATCACTTTACATTGGACAAACGCAGTCAAGATCAGGCACTGCAGTTCGTGCTCGATCGCTTGCTATTTGCCTCTTCGACAAGTCAACAGCTAGATCTACACTCTTCAGCACAAGACGTCAGGAAACTTGAGAGTCTTGTGGTTAAAAAAGAACAGCGGTGCACTTAAACCGTCTTGGAGTGTCGCAGACGACCTGGCATGATTAGGAGTGGTGGTGGTGGTGGTGGTGGTGGTGGTGGTGGTGGTGGTGGTGAGCCAGATTTCAGTGAATGAGAGTCTTCAAGCAATTAACAGTCCACCCAAGGGACCTGGGATGTTGGCAGCGAACGAGGGTCAGACTGAGGCGGAGCACTCGTTAGTGCTGCCATTGCGTGGAAAAGCTGGCGAATCCGATAATCCCATCCAACCTTCTCCCGGCGTGCCAAGTGGCGAATGCAGATCGAGGGCGTGTGTGACGTCATGGATCTCTTCCCGTGCATGAAAATGGAGCCGTCTTAGCTAGAAGCATTATAGGCAATTGAGGATCAGGATACAGAAATGAAAACTGGATTCTTTCAATGAACTTGCATACCCCTGCAAATAATTTTCCGTGCCTTCAGCAACGCCATTGCAATACTCTGCGTGAAGCATCCTCTCGCGCAGCTTTGTGTCGGGCTGTATCTATAACCCTGAGGTCACAGTCTTTGTGGATTGGAGAGGGGCGACAACTGATACATGATTCTTGGCATGAGTTGTCCCCGTTTCTTTCCAGGGCGCTTTCTAGCACACTGCGGACTATGCAGTAACCCCGTCTCTTATTGCACTTTCACCCCTTTGAGTACACACTATCCTTGCCTTGCTGTGACACGTTTGTGAAGTGGGTGGATCTTCTGTGACTCATCTTCCCTCATCTCCAGGGGCCCTTACACTGCTTCAGCGTTCTCATTTTCATGGAGGACTCCACCACAAAACGCTCAAGTCTTTACTCGACTTGCGAGCGTCACTAGACCGTGGCTGCGTTCAGTGACTTCACATTACATGCTCCATCGGAGATCGGCTCCCGCACCCCACTGGCGCCGTCTGGTCACGGTTGAGTGATTTATCGCACAGGTAGAGGGGATGAGGGTGGAGGTAGAGCCCTGTAGAACCACCCCAGGTGGGTAGCAGTAAGCCCCGCCACCCGTTACAGCCAATCGACCTTCGTGGGTGTGTGATGTACACCCTACTCCACCCCGTGCGTGTGTGCTCACATATCAATACCTGTGTATATACTCTGGGCCACTAATCTGGATGTTTATGGGTCAAGTACCACTGTAGCGGTGCCGAGAACTGCTCCCTAACTCGATTTGACTGCAGTCCTGGTGCTCGTTCATAGGAACCCCGAGACAAGAAGTAGCACAGCTGTCTCCAAGAGAGAAATTCTACAAAGTGTCATTTCTCAGACTCCTGAATTTTGACTCGTACTTCAATGTTCTCGGAGTCTTCGAAAATATTCGTCAACAGACTGCTGATTCATCGCACGGATATTTCATTCAAGTGCTAAAAGGCACGGCGTGAAACTTTTTCTTTGACGGCTTCACATTGAAGCAAACTCCTAGACGTTCAGTAGAGGCTACAGCAGTTCTCGCGGTTCGTGCCTGCACGTGATAAATCGTTGCCAGCTATTAGGCTGTCCTACGAGACTTGAGAACGTAGAAAGTTATTCCTCTCGAGCTATCAGAAGAAACGGACAACAAAACCCAAGGACAGGCATTGCTCACTTGTCAAAGCTTGTGAATAGTCAAGGAAATCCTACAGCGTGTGTGCCCATTCACAAGATTTCGTCTTTATGACTTCTTCTCGTGAATGTACGATCTCTTCGACCGTGGAGCTGATTTACATCCCATGCAGCACAGTACACGAAAGGGCTTCATACAGCTACCGGTTCCTACCAAGCCTCTTAGGACGAGACGTGGTCACAGAATGTACGTGTGAACACTTGAAAGACCCTGCGTGTTCATTTATTCGTCCATCTGAACTTTGACTCCAGAAAGGCTCATGAATAACAGATGCGTCGAATCCCATGATTTCGTCACGTTTTGAGGCGCAGTGGAAACTTACTGGATCCCTTTTACAAACATTGGTTTAGAGGAAGAACAAACTGAATGGTGTATCTAGCGGCAGTAGGTGTATGCGATTTTCAAGACTCGACGCTTGAAATGTACAACTCCCCCTGAGTTTGATATCGACGATTTTGAAAGTGACACCTCTGTGGGTTGTGCGTGTGTGAGTTTCTCTTTTCAGTGTTCCTATAGAGCTTGCGCAGCATATACTAACGGGTTATGTATACTCAAGTCCAAATTAGCTCTGGCTCTGGCACTTCATCACGCGTGCACTCTCACGAAGTTGTTCTTATCATTTTACTTCGACTCACTTCTGCAGCCGTCACACTGCAGTAGGTAAGACTCGATGTCAGCGGATTCCTCCAAGCGAGACGTGTACACACGTTTGGGCCGCCAGCTTCCAATGACATTTGTAGGAGTGTACCTATGTGCACAAAAAAGAATTCGAGGAATTCTGCTGGAGGTGTGTCGTTTGTAGAGACATAGTCAACACTTGCCGCAACCCTTGAACTTTACTGGAGAGGAGCCCTCCATACTTCCTCCAGCAAGTGACAGTGAGAGAGAGAGAGAGAGAGGGAGAGGGAGACAGCGGCACACATGCACAGCAGCTCCGGGATCTTTGGAGCGACGTGTACATCGCTAGATTTTCATCAGAGCTGGTTCGCTAGAGTGAACAAAAGCAATTTTCTCTTTTCGTCTGGAAAATTTGATATTTGATGCGAGTTTCTTCTTCGCGTTTTTAATAGAGGCATCTCGAACACTGCCGTGGTTGTTCACGACTCTCCAAGTGGAACAACGAAGGACAATCAGTTTGGTTAAGCTTTTTTCCTCAGTCGCCTATCCACATGATTAAGTCAGCCACCACCTAGCTTGGGTATGTTTTGTGTCTGCCCTGACAAGAGGATTCAGCCCGAAGTCATGAGGGATTTGCCCGTCAACGCCGTGGGAGAGCAGCTGACTCGACCTGGAGTTTCAAAGAACACCTGCGTGTTTCCATGCACGCAGTGCGGTACGGGCCATTAATCTGCAGCAGTGAAAGTTTACCTGTACGTAGAAATTCGCATCAGAAAACAGACCAAATGAAGCACGCCTCCTAACGGATTTACTTCCTTCTTGTCTATACCACCAAGCTGGATGAAGATCGTGAGTTCCAACTTTGTGGGTCGTGTCGACTGACAAATTCGATGCTGGAAGCTGACAAAAGAGGAAAGCCTTAATTTAATATCTTATTGTCCGGCAGTGAAGTAGCCTGCTAACCCACAAGACAATCCACCAATTGCAGTGCCTTATCCAGAGGGCATTGACTGAGAACTGCTGGAAGCCAAATTAAAGAACGCAATGAAAGACAAACATTTTGTCTGAACTGAAAGCATCCCCTAGGAAATGTTGTTTCTCTGAGCCAGGTGTGTGGAACCCTTTGACTAAAAGAACAATGATCCAAACAACTCTATAAAAACTTGGTCACTCGTTAACCTCAAGTTGAACCAGCTGCGATTAAAGTGAAATAGCACAACAAACAGCGTGTGTACTTATGCAGTCCTCGTCTGTTCGAGATTTTACTTCAGTCCTAAGTCTTCCGACAACCTAAACATCGTTCACCTACTTACTTTTTGAACCTAGTCTGGCCTAGGCGAGGCAAGTGATAACAGAGCGAATTACCTGCATGGTGTGACATCGCAGGAGGACGTCCTAAGTGGATAAGTGTGGAAAAAATATATAAAGCTCTCTGAACTCTGACACACCTCAGCCTCTCCTCGCAACACTGAGAAGTGGCAGGGCGAGCGAGTTCACCTCAGTACTGCCTGACTCACTGCCAGGACTTGGGCTGCCCCAAGGCGACAGGGAGGGATAAAGAGAGGAGGGAAGAGAAGATAGACAGAGGAGATTGAGTAGACCAACACACGCTTGGCTCTCGCATCCTGACGGAAGACCAACGAGACGTCTCGGACTACTTCACAGAACTTCGTCTGGATTTCGGTCTCAGCTGGCCAGTGATTCAACCTACTCCACTGAGAAGACGGTGAGCGTGGCAGGACGTTGAAGCGAAGGCCGACAGGACAGGACAGGAGTCGCTACGTGTACTAAAGTCTGCATTCTCTAACTGTGCACACGTTTGTGCTACCTGCCGCCTGAGTTCGCGCGCACGGGAACTCCAGCCACACGACGCGCTGTCAGCCGATCCAGTGATTTGCATGTGCGACTGACGATTTGTCGAGGTCTCCGAAGCAGTCTTGGCATGTGTCGCTGTTATCTGCCCCCTTCTCGCAGCGCACTCTCAAGCGGAGGTAGCGGGGATAAGATCGGGGTGATATATCTGTAGGTTTTTACACGGCAGTAACTCGTGCGTTGTGAAACTTTGAAGAAGACAACTGTAGTTTCGCTTCATGTAAAAGAACTCGTGCAGTGATTTCGCGAGTGTCCTCTTCTTCTACAAAGAGTTCTTCGCTCTTTCGTAGCTCCCGCCGCCAAGTTTCGCTTCCTGCGGAGTAACCTTGTGAGGCCAGGGCAGCGAGAAAGAGCATTCATGGATAATTCACTGACCTGTGTCCAGTGTACACTGAAACAGATTAGTCAGTCCCTGCCCTGACCTATCGGTGACTGTCGTCTGGTCATCAAGGAATCCAAGACGTGGGTTGCTGCACGACCTGAACGTCCCAAAGACCATCTGAGGCTGCGCCCCTCTTGTGTTCCCATCGCCTGTGTCTGGCCCTGAGATTCCTCAGTCCTGGATACGTGACAGGGAGGCAGGAACTGCCATGGCGACAGTTATGGAGGAGAGAATGATGGAGATAGTTCCCGACAGGTAAGACTGGAGTCCAATGGCTGCCCCTAGGACAGGAGAGATAGCGCGGGGGGGGGGGGGGGGGGGGGGGGGAAGAAGAAGAAGAAGAAGAAGAAGAAGAGAGAGAGAGAGAGAGAGAGAGAGAGAGAGAGAGAGAGAGAGACAGAGAGAGAGACAGAGACAGAGAGAGAGACAGAGACAGAGACAGAGAGAGAGAGAGAGAGAGAGAGAGACGGACGGCCAAATGGACGTACAGACCAACTGACAGGCAAACATACAGAAGACAGAGATAGGGAAAGACACGGATGGACAGTAAGAGAAATATATATATATAGTTATAGAAAGAGTGAGGGAGGCAGGCTGGTAGAGTGGAGGAAACTGATAAAAACTCTAACAGAGCCATAGGTAGAGAAGTCTGAATCGCAGTTATAAATATCACTCGGAATGCTCAGCAACTACTCTCACGCTCGTACAGAAAAGGCAACTGCAAAACGGAAAACTTTCTATGCAGAAAAACACATCCCAGCTTGAAACGCAACCACTTTCTTGGCAAGTTCATTTCTCAAAGCCCTGCTTTCTGCCCCTGATTCAGGAGCTCATACAAATTGTGGGTGGGAACCCCTGCGCGCCATTGAGTCTGTACATTGGACTGTAGACACACCCTGTCTGATGAATGGGCACAGTAAACTTTGAAGAGAGCGGTGACTCGGCCTCGCTGGGAGAGACCCTTTCCAGGCCCGGAGGTGCAGTGAGGATTTACACGTGCTGTGGCATGCTATCCAGCAGGAAGTTCTTGTGTTATGCAGCGCTGACTGTTCAAGTCGTTGTTGTTTATGCATGCAGTCTTTCATGTTTGGCCGTGAGTGGGGAAAAAACCCGACAAGGAAGAGGGTTGGCAGATCATTCTGATATATTCAGGCGACTGCTTGACTGCGTGTCACGGGTGGATGAAGTCAGTGTGAAATGTGCACTCAGTGATGGAAAGAAGATTTGATGGCATTGCGTTTCGTCAACTACGCTTGTCGACAACACAGGAAGATGGAACTGGTGTAAGCTTGCTCTTTTGGGAAATTGAGAGAACGAACGAACGAGAGAGAGAGAGAGAGAGAGAGAGAGAGAGAGAGAGAGAGAGAGAGTCCCCTTTCAGTCATCCACATAAATAGAACTCGTGTTATCTCTTTTTGTCTGATGACTGTCGAGATGAGTAAAAAGAAGACAAACTCATCACAGACGACGTAAGCATGGACAAACACACAGCGTCATCATGTGACGGATAAGAATAAACATTATGTCAACTTTTTCAGCCTTAAAGTTGCTTAACACGTTTACCTGGGATGCAGAGTGCAACAGCCCATTATAGAAACATCATCTTGGCATCCTGCAGTCATTGACGACGTCTTTCCAAACCTCGGGCATGCGTCAATACTAAGGAGTGGCAGAAATTTGCATAATGAGACCATTTCCCCAACTCGCCCAAAGGTCACATGTGATAAACACTCAACGGTCATTCGTCTAGGAGAAAGTGACACGACTGGCCTTGACCTGTCAAACGTTGATGTCTTAGGATGTTGAATTGGCGGGTCTGACATGACAGTGATAGACCACAGGGAGAGGTACTATAAGAGATGTGGAGATGCCATATTGACAGAGAGGATGGCAGATTGACCGTAGGAGGAGAAATAAAGTAGGGTGTGGAAGGCAAACTAGCAAAAGGTCTGCTGGACGACTTGTCTCTTGATACACAATATGGGAGCACTACACTGTGAGGCTAAGAAGACATGTTAATGACTAATTCTTGACGGTTTGGAAACGGCTCGTGAATAAAAAATGTTTTCGGATTCTGAAAACGTTACGAGCAGGATGATTGTTACGGTAAAATATTTGTATTACGTGAGATTGAATTTGACATGTATGATACGAAAGGGAATTGTCTGTTCTAATGAGCCCGTCCAACCAACTCTCTCTCTCTCTCTCTCTCTCTCTCTCTCTCTCTCTCTCTCTCTCTCTCTCTCTCTCTCTCTCTCTCTCTCTCTCTCTCTCTCTCTGTCCCTCCCTTTTTATGCGCAGTTATTATTTTGCTCAGAACCAGGGCAAGCTTTTCTGTCCTTGTCTGCCTAACATAAATCATTACAGGGACAGACGGGTAGCTTCTAAGCTACGTTCTCATCTACCCTATTGTCCAGGCATATGTGGGCCATCTTTGTTGTCAAGGAAGGGAAAACTCTTGCTTTGTAGGAACGAATCGTCTTCTATTTCTCTTTGTCTGGTCCGCTTACTGCAAACAAGGGGTGTAATTTGGAAGGAGAGAAGGGGGTAGGTTCTCCGCGGGGTGCGTAGCTAAGCCTGTATCCTGAATGTAAAGCGTTTTCTCCTTTCTTCCGAGAGTAAGGTCGGAATGACTCGATATGTGAAAAAGGCTCGGACCTGGCGAACGGTGACATCTTGCAAAGAAGGATGGGTTCACAAACTGTGTGAGTCACAGCGTAAATGCATTTTCTCTTTGGTTTGCGATTTTCTGCCGAGATTTGACGTCACTTGGCACATCGCGTAGGCCTACTGGTGCGATCTTTTAGACCAGATCGTGATCTTGACAGAATGTAGTGACTGTCCGGGAGGGTGCGATTTAATAGAGCAAATCATCTGACAAGATGCGGTGGTTGACCGGACTGTATTCATAAGCATATGAATGCCTTCACAAGCACATAATTGGAGAAGACTCTTAAAGCGAAGTACCCCACGCATCAATTACTCCTTTCAGTAAACAAGAAGAATGAACACCGTGTTTTTGCAAGGCCTGTTGTGCAAAAAACGTTGAGATTTTAAAGGAGTGTCTACAAAGGGGAGAGGGAATTAGGAGAGATTTACCGAGTCCTCAGCTGCCCAAGCACATCTTATGTGACTGAATGCTGTACCAGCTTGGCCTCAGGCACGGCCACCAGAGAGGCAGGGAATCGGGTCAACCGACGCGGCAAAGCTGCGGTTATAGGCCTAATTTTCATACAGAACGACCGTTGGGGAATTGGTCCGGCCCGTCTCTAATGGTATGTATTTACGCAGGTTTAGGGGGCGTTGCATAAGGGCAGGTGGTTATCTGTAAAGTTCAGAGCAGTTGGTTGTATGTTTAAGGAGATTCACAGTAGGTATTCGCAGTTGGTTGCACTTGCAGTGGTGATGATTTGTAACTGTGACGCGTTTCGGTACTGTAGGCTAACGGTTGCTTCCTGTAGGCAAGTACGATCCATTTTACATACTTGGATGCTTCTAGAAAACACCCAGTCTCATCGGTGTATCAGCGAATAACGCACAAACTGAATGAAGTATTTAGACGACACAATTTACGTTGCTTTGCGTACCTCTGTTTAAAACTTCTGACAATGGATTGACAGTCAGCCCCGATAGTAGGCACGTGACTACTGGTGAATTTTAGTGTCACAGTATTATTTTTACAGACTTATGCCTACCGTTCTCTCTACTTTGAACTGTCGTGCCAGTGAAAGCACGCCCGTTAAACGAAATGTTAGGAGCGATGTCGTAGAGCTGGCTCAGTCATGTTCATCTTAGAGTCAAATAGAGTTACCTACCCTGGGCAACTAGCGTTCCTCATTTTATTACTGTGCTGAACGAGGGGGGTGTTGAAAGGTTTCTGCAATTACATTACTGCACACAAAGTGCCAGTCTCCACTACCCACTCCTTGCAAATACCCCCACCCCCTTCCCCCTCCCCCATCGATATCTTCTACCATACCCGTGTGTGACACACTATTTTCTCTTCATGGTGATGGCTGACAGCAGGGCAAACAGTAAAGCACAGCAGGGCGCAGTAGGACACACTAGGGCAGGCTGCTGAAGGTGGTGAAAGCGAGAAGGGTGAGTCAAGAACCGGGCAGACGGGTCCTTGTCTGGTCCCGTGTCACTGTATGGGAGACTGGGGGAGGCAGATCAGAAACAACACGGTGAAGACTGCATCAAAAGCCCCTGTGTGCCCCCGTCTCTCTCCCTCCCTTTGTCCTGCACCATCAAAGCAGAAACCACAAGTAGACGACTGCGGACGAGCCAAGTAGTGAGGCAGGAGAAGCGCGGGAAGAAACTCAAAGCAGAGGTCTTATCAGGCGAATTTCTGATGTAGCCACTTAGAACAAGAAAAACAGAGGAGTTCTGGGTTGTTTTCGGTCAAGACGGATCATACTAGACTTATGGGGAATATTTACCCCGGGAACCACAGGCAAGTGCTGTTTGTTTGCGTCTTTTTCTACGACGGAATATCCCCAAATGCAGATTTGTGAACGTAAGTTCTGTCGTGATATTTTCGTTTGGTTGTGCACATGATGCTATCTGTCTTGTGTGATTTCTTGGCGATAGTATTGTTATCTTTCTTTTTAACGAAATACTTTATATAATTTCTGATAATTTTTTCCTTTTTTTCACTAGCTCAACCCCTATCCCCCCCCCCTCTCTCTCTCTCTCTCTCTCTCTCTCTCTCTCTCTCTCTCTCTCTCTCTCTCTCTCTCTCCTCTTCATGGTGCCTCTGAAATTGCCGCTTATCTCGCTTCATCATCATCATCATCATCATCATCATCATCATCATCATCATCATCATCGTCGTCGTCGTCGTCGTCGTCGTCGTCAACGCAACCATCATCACCACTATTACTTCTACTACTTCTACCACCACCACCACGACCACCACGACCACGACCACCACCACCACCACCATCATCATCACCATCATCATCATCATCATCATCGTCGTCGTCGTCGTCGTCGTCGTCGTCAGCACCACCACCACCTCCACCATCATCGTCACTGGTATCGTCATTTTTGCTATGATGCCATTGCCTGTCTCCTCCACGTTGCAGACGCCGACACTCTCTTTATTGAAAGTAACATGGAAATTGCTTGACTTTTTTCAGAGCCACCGAGGCGGCCGACGCTGAGGAGATTCATTCCCCCGTGGAAACGGACATCGAGGTGGAAATCACCACCACCACCACCATTCCCGCAGTGACGGTATCCGTCAGGACGCAGCAGTGGTCAGAGACGGAGGACAGGCGAGAAGAGGCGGCAGAGGCGCAGCAGGAGCTAGAGGAGGACGTGGAAGAAGTGGTGTTAGGTCAGGAACGGGCGGAGGAGCTGCGGGAAGAGGTGGAGATTTTCGAGGACACGCGAGAGACGCACGCCATGGAGCACGAAGTCGCTCACACGTCAGAGGCCGACCGTCTGGAGGAGAAGCTGCGACAGTTTCACCATGATATGGAGAGGATAGAAGGCGGTGAGTAAACTGCTTTTTTCCCCCTTTAAACTTCTTCCTTGTACGACAGGGATCGGGATTGTGATGTTACAGTTCGTCAGTTCGCACAGACCGGCGGCCATTTTGGTAGGATTATTTATGTATGATTCTTTGCAATGAATGGAACGATTGAAGTGAACATTTGTGCTTATACTTTCCGAAATGAAAAGACACATTGACGAAAATCGAATCGTGAACTCAGATTCAGTTATCTGTGGTGTGCACTGTAGTTGCGTGAAAAACAAATTCGCTGCAATCATCTTTTCATGGTCCATACACTGATATGGATGCAGAAAACCCCGCAAAAATGAACACAAGTTTTCAAAAATCGCCGACGATGAGATCCTAGATACATTCTTTACAGAACTGCTTTGCCCGTTTCTGTTTCCTCAAATAAAATACTTCGGACTCGATGTGATGTTACCATTTTCTTACGAGACGCTTCTGGATATCTTGCTATTCTCATTCACCACTTCCGTCCGGGAGTTCGCGTGACTACTAATCACGTTTTCCTAAGTTCTTCGATTACGAATGGTAGGCAGGTGGAAGTCCCTACATCGTTACGCTTATCGTATCAGTCCAATGAATGCTATTCTAGTAATGACAGGGGCTTGGCAGCGATTGATTTGGGCCGCTGTCTTGGGCGTGCATTATTCGTTTCTCTTGGTTGTCGTCGTCGTTGTCGTTGTCGTTGATGCCGAAGGAGATATTACCGTTGTTGTCGTCATCAATTGTGGTGATGCTGCTATTGTCATCGTAATTAGCTTTAGTACTGACGCTGTTTACTTCTTTTCTCTGCATTTCGGCAGAACTGCTAATGATGTGTATTCGACTGTCTATGTAATTGACATCCATTATTCATGTGTTTTCCCCTGTAAACCAAACACACAAACTTTTGAGAAGTGGACGACCCATTAGTACGCACGAAGCGGCAAAGAGTTGATTACACAGACACAGCTGTCTTAAAGTAAATTGGTTAAATAATATTGTGTAAGGCTACGTTTGCACTTGGAACTCGATTTACAGACTTGCAGCGCAAGCACTAGCTCCGTATTTACATAGCTGTGTGAATCATCCAAACAATCACTGTGCTGGAGCATCATCTGCATCTTCTGCATATGAAATTCTGTAGGACTTTCGAATCTAGGCATACTTACCAAAGCAGGTTGGTAGGAAGCATCTCATTGGCTGATCACCTGCATCGCTTGTCTGTGATCGTGCCTAGGTTTTGTAATGGTGTGGTATAAGTTTTGCACCTAAACTGCCTCCACCGCGGTTGTCTGCTTTAAGAAGAAATTAGATCCCTCCACTATGGAATATGACAATATCAGCGCATCGTCTTGCAACCACTTGTTGTTTATCCTCGGCATGGTATAGCTATCCATCACAGTTTGTCCTCTGTTACCTGTCCTTCAGGTTGTGAAAGCATTGTCCTCTGTCTACACAAATCGTATGTCTTCCTCTGTCTCAACTTGGATCGAGCTGAGGAGAGGTATTATCTAGTGACTGCTTCTAGAGGTCAGATATTTATAACTTCCTGTGGGTTAGGGGTTGGAATAGACCCACCACGTCTCTCTTCGCGATTTGTAAATGGCGAATAACTAGAAAATCGACAACTGACTTGTTCTTACTCAATCCATCTGTAGTGATGGCGTTGCTTCGCGAACAACGATGAGTCGATGCTGCTGTTCACGTCCACCGCAGACACGTTGGTGGCTGTAGAGGCCGATGCTTGACCGGCAAGCCCGACCACAGCGGCCGCAGGGGAAGATCCGGCCATGGTCTAGCATGACACCCTCTTGGTTTTTTCTCCTCTGGCGCTTCTCCTTTAGTGTGTTCCTACGGGAGCTCTCCAACACTGCCGTGGCTTTATTGATGGTGTGGCTCCAGGCATCTCTGTCAGCAGCGACGGAGGTCCACTGTCGGGGATCGATGTTGCAGGAGATGAGGGCTTTCTTGAGAGAGTCTTTGTATCTCTTTTTCGGGCCCTCTTTATCACGTCGACCAGTGGAAAGCTCACCAAATAGTGCTACCTTGGGCAGGCGGTGGTTTTCCATTCTGGAAACATGGCCTGCCCAGCGCAGCTGAGATCTCAAAAGCATGGTCTCTATGCTGGTGAGTTGAGACCGTTCCAAAACTTAGAACTACATTTGTGATGTAGTCGCTTCAGTGTATCTCCAGGATCGTACGAATACAGCGTTGGTGGAAGCGTTCCAAGAGCCTCAGGTGTCGGTGGTACAGGACCCAGGATTCTGAGCCATACAGGAGTGTGGTAAGGACAACCGCTGTGTATGCACTGATTTTTGTGTCCTTTCTGAGGTGTTTGTTGCTCCACACTCTCTTGCCAAAGGCTCTGCTGGCCTTGGCTATTCTGCTGTCCACTTCCTTGTTTATCTTGGCATCTGCCGTGATGGTGCAGCCCAGGTATGTGAACTGGCTGACAGAGCGTAGTTTGGTCTCCCCAATGTAGATGTGAAGAGGGCGAGACGCTTCTCGGGGGGCAGGTTGGTGGAGAACCTCCGTCTTCTTTAGGCTAACTTCCAGTCCGAAGAGCTGGGCAGCCTCTGCGAAGCAGGATGTGACTTGTTGCAAGGCTCTGTCAGAGTGTGCGACGAAGGCGGCATCGTCTGCGAAGAGGAGGTCTCTGATCGCCTGGTTTGTAGTCTTGGTGCGGGCTCTCAGGCGCCTGAGGTCAAATAGGTTGCCATCTGGCCTGTATCTGACATACACCGCGTCCCCATCATCAAGGGCGTCCATTGCCTGATTGAGCACCATGCTGAAGTAGATGGAGAAGAGGGTCGGTGCCAGGACACAGCCCTGCTTCACGCCATTGACAATGGGGAAGGGCTCTGACAGGTCACTGTTCAGTCTGATTTGTCCGTGCTGGTCCTTATGAAGCTGCATGATGATGTTGAGGAACTTTGGGGGGCAGCCGAGCCGTTCAAGAATAAGCCACATTCCCTGCCTGTTCACGGTGTCGAAGGCCTTAGTCAGATCAACAAAGGTGATGTAGAGGCCTTTGTTTTGTTCACGGCAATTCTCTTGGAGCTGGCGGAGGACAAACACCATGTCCGTGGTGCTCCTGTTGGCCCTAAATCCACATTGGCGCTCTTGGAGATGGTCCTGGGCGATGGTGGGGGCCAGTCTGTTCAACAGGATTCTCGCGAGGATCTATCCGGTGATGGAGAGCAGGGTGATCCCCCAATAGTTTGAGCAGTCCGACTTCTCGCCTTTGTTCTTGTACAGGCTGATGATGACTGCATCTCGGAGGTCTTGAGGAAGCCTGCCCTGTTCTCAGCAACATACAAATAGGCTGTGCAGTCTCTCTAATTGAGCTGGACCGCCAGGCGGGATTCCGTCAGCTCCGGCAGCTTTGCAAGGTTTCAGCTGTTTCGTTGCCTTCTTGAGTTCTTCGATGGTAGGCAACTCATCCAATTCAGCCTTGATGGGTTGCTGAGGAATACGGAGGATGAATGGCACGTCGAAAGAGCGATCTGCATTGAAAAGAGTCCTGAAATGTTCCAACCAGCGGTTCAGGATTGACATCTTGTTGGTGAGCAGTGTCTGACCGTCGGCGCTGCGCAGCGGGCTCTGAATTTGGTAAGATGGGCCATACACTGCTTTGAGGGCTTCATAGAATCCCCTGATATTGCCGGTATCTGCACATTGCTGGGTCCTCTCAGCAAGGTCGGTCCACCACTCATTTTGGATCAAGCGCAGTTTGCGCTGGAGGTGACTGCATATCTGACGAAAGGCAGCTTTCTTTATA
The DNA here is from genome assembly GCA_034096865.1 of Theodoxus fluviatilis. Lineage (NCBI taxonomy): Eukaryota > Metazoa > Mollusca > Gastropoda > Cycloneritida > Neritidae > Theodoxus > Theodoxus fluviatilis. The sequence goes on along the minus strand of JAWQFJ010029088.1, from coordinate 191,002 downwards.
GGACAGGATGGCTTGGCAAGGTGGGCCTGGTGTGCATATCTCTTTCTTGCTAGTAATTTTTGGATTTCGTCATTGTTCTTGTCGAACCAGTCTTTGTTCTTTCTGGAGGTGTAGCGTATGACTTCAGCAACTGACTCTTGGTGTTTTTGAGCTGGTTCCAAATAGATTCAGGGCATGGGCCTTGGGGGGTTGTGGCTGCCTCCAGTTTCTCCAGGAGATTGTTCTGAAATATCAGTTTTACTTCTGGAAACTGGAGGCCGCTGACTGAGCATTTTTACAGGGGCTCTTCTGTTTCTCGGTTTAAGCTTGAAGTGGAGCCTCAGCTTGCAGCGGACAAGGCGATGGTCAGTGTGACATTCTGCGCTTGGCATCACTCTGGTGAGCAGGACATCTTTTAGATCACGCTGGTGCATAAGGATGTAGTCGATGAGGTGCCAGTGCTTGCACCTCGGGTGCATCCAGGTTGTTTTCAGTCTGTTCTTCTGCTGAAAGATGGTATTGGTGATAATGAGCTCTTGCTCCATGCAAAACTCCAGCAGCAGGCATCCATTGTCATTGCAGTTGCCAATGCCGTGCTTTCCCAGAGCCCCTCTCCAGGCTTCAGAGTCCCGACCGACTCGGGCGTTGAAATCGCCGAGGAGGAGGATTTTATCTTTGGCAGGGGTGTTCTGGACAATGCTTCGCAATTCTCCGTAGAACTTGTCTTTCTCCGCTGGGTCGGCTTGAAGTGTTGGAGCGTACACGCTTAATAGCGTGACGTGCTGCTGCTTATGTGGCGGGAGGCGCATGGAGATAATGCGTTCCGAATGACCGATCGGCAGGTGTTCAAGCCTGGAGGCAATGGAGTTCTTAACCATGAAGCCGACGCCTGAGAGGCGTTTCTCTGCTGCAGGTTTGCCTGACCAGTATAGTGTGTAGCCCGCTGTGTGCTCTTGGAGACTGCCTTGCTCTGCAAGGCGTACTTCGCTGAGAGCAGCAATTTCGATGTTCAATCTTCCCAGT
>JAWQFJ010029088.1:177500-185000 GCA_034096865.1 Theodoxus fluviatilis | reverse complement strand
AACTTTTTTAGTCCTGCACCGCGAGAGACTACTAGAGCGCATTCGAATCAGAATTTTCAAATCGCCGCGGAACGGGTCTCGACGCCACGGCAATTGGGCCTCATTCAAATGTGCTGCTTCCTGTAACCAGCTGCCTCGTGACTGCCCTGACTTTATAAGCAGACGACAGTATCGCGTTGAGGGTAGAGAGAGCAACTTGGAGGTTGTCTGCATGTAACAGAGGTATATATTCTGTACTGCGAAGTGTTGGTTGAAAAGGATTCGCTCAGACTGTCGCTGCGAGCAGGCTGTGTTGAGTGTACATCAACGCGAGATCCTCCACGTTGCAAGTTCAACAACAACGATCGCTCCAACATGGACCCTCCGTTTCGATTCAATTATTACACTCTGGAGCAGTTTCTCGCCGAAATTGATGGTAAGTCATTTTGCATCGGACAATCTGTCGGGTTTCACCTGATCCAGATATTACGTAGCCTAATTGTGATACAGCAGGGTCTGTTGGCGTGTTGCTGCTCCGATAGATTATTTGCACTGCTGGGGTGTGTGGGTGTGTAGGTTCATGCCGGCCTGCATGTTCATCACCTGTGCACATATGCAATGGGATTTTGTCTCGCCGGCCGTCCTGAGTCACTTAAACCACTATATTTTTGTGTGTTTTTGCATGAGGTGAATAGACCGGGTATTTGTGTTTGATTTGGCTGTTATATTCTGTTTCCATTTGTTTATTACACATGTTTTTGCTTGTAGAATCACTGTTTCCGAGCACACGTTGTTGATTTTTTGGGGGGTTAACTCCTCTTCCTGCTGCATTTCACATACATTACAGAGTTAAAAGTAAAAAACGTTTCCACATAACAAATGCGCCTACAAAGAGGCATGCTCTGCAAACAGACACGCCTTTTATGCATCCACACCTGTTGCATGCTAGCAGATTCACACGATATGCAGGCAGACTCTCTGTACAACACAACACCGATTGTGATGAAATTTGTACCTACCTTTCACATTACTCGTTCTGGTAAGGCGCATCCGAGGAAAAGCATGTCGGCTATGTGCTGATGAAATATGGCATCTATTGTGACTGATCCATTGTTGAAGGTCACCATGTTAATTTTGTATTTTTAATCTTTTGCCTGCGCTCAAGACCACTTCCACCTTCATCAGAGCACAACTGCCTTCCTCGATATGAGCGAGGAAAACTATTGTCACTATGATCGTGGTGATCAGCATTAAATAACACACACACGCGCGCGCGCGCTCATACACTCGCGCGCGCCCGCGCGCGCGCACACACACACACACACACAAGCACACACAAGCACACACACACATACACACACACGCACACATGCATTCACGCACACACACATTCAAGCACATGCTCTCTCTCTCTCTCTCTCTCTCTCTCTCTCTCTCTCTCTCTCTCTCTCTCTCTCTCTCTCTCTTTCTCTCTCTGAGACAGACACACACCAACACACACACTCACACACACACACACACACACACACACACACACACACACACACACACACACACACACACACACACACACACACACACTTGTAATACAACTCTTCACCACTACCTCACGACTAACACCACAACGATAACTATCACTATTACAACCATGATTACTACAAGAATCAGTCAAGACGAATAATGGCAAACCAGTAACAGTGAGTCGATAAATACTTTAGTTGCATAAACATTATATTTTCTAACTTTCTTAGAGCGCACTATTACCAATCGCGTAGGTTTGGATAAAAAAGTTTGACTGAACGTCCGTTTGACTGTTGCATGATTGACATGCATGGGTTGAGTAGATGACCAACACAGACCAGCCTTGTCGCCTAGTCAGACAGACTGCGTTGATTCATTTAGCGTTGTTTGTGAGGCCTTGACCTTGATCTGAGAGTTCATGTTAATCGACTTCCCCTGGTGATCCCTTCCCTTCTCATCGTCCCTTTTTATTCTTATCTCCCACCCAGCTCCATCCTCACCACCGTTTACACTCCACCTTCCATTCCACCCCATCCCACCTTCCACTCCACCACCACCCCTATCCCCCCCCCCTACAGTACACTACCTCATTCAGTTTTCATATCCACCCTCAAACCAAACACATTTTCGACTTCCACCAGATTCTAATCTCTGCCATCCCCAGTCCATCTTCACTTCGAACCCTTTCCTTTCTTCACCCCGTCCTGCCCCAGTCTATCTCCTGTTTCCTTCGCATTCTCACCTCATAAAACACACATGTTCACAGGCGCGCGCGCGCACACACACACACACAAACACACACGCACACTCATACATGCACATACACACACACACACACACTCATACACGCACACACACACACACACACACACACACACACACACTCACGCACACCACTTCCACCACTACCCTCTTACTTCACCCCTTTCCACATGCAACTGCACCACATCCCCATCTCAGATTATATCTAGTTCCCCTCCCACTTCATCTCAAACCCACCTTTATAACTCCACCTCGTTCCCCTCTCATTACATCCCAACTTCACTTGCTCTCCCACCCCTTCTTTCCTTTCCAACAGTTTCCAGTTTCTGCACAGTCATTTCTACCTATGCCTTTGCTAGTGAATAGCCAATCTGTCAGGCCACAATGTCATTCACTGTCTTGAACAGGTCTTTACACGTGGACTTTGGGAAAGGATTATCCTCTGACGTTTTAAAACAAGCCTGCTGCCGCTAGAGACAAGATCTAGTGTCACTGGATACTTCCGTGGACAGAACACAGGGCCTGTAGCCACGACATGTATAGAAGACTAGACATACACACATGTGATCAGACACCGTCACGTGGCACTGCGTGATCGCCCACGCTTCATCGTTCATGCATAATGCATGACGTGTCCACTGCCCCTTCGTGGCTGTGGGGACCACCCATAGATTTTGTTATAGGAACTGGTTTGCGAAATAAATAATGTATGTCTCAAGTATGGAAATATGTCCACTGCTTTCTGGCGTGAAGGATCACACATACAGTCAATGAAGAACTTGACTCGTGAAGTTCTATCCTTACTTTCTACTCAAAGCAAGAAAGACTCAGTTGAAGTTTCGAGTACATATATCCCAAAAGAGATTCACAGTTGAATGCCCACAATTCTTATTACTTTACGCTTTGTTTCTTGGGCCATTTTTGTGTTTTGTTTCTTCATATTCAGAAAAGGGTCAACCATGCCATAAGCGAGTGTTTCACACATTGTCAGTCCACATCATTCGCCTCAACCTTCATACATGTAGTTGCCTGGTCCCTTCATTTTCGGCCGTTGAAAAAAATCAAGCAATGCAAAGGACCTCAGTGTCTGGCCCAACAGAAGTTTGCCGATTACCTAGCCTTCAATCTGTTGATCTTAAGGACTGTGAAGACGGTGAACTGTTTGGAGACGACGGACACCTTGCTTATTACTGGAAACCTTTGAGCCAAAGCTTGAACCAAAGAGCTCACTTTGCCAGAGTCCTCTGGTGAACTGTCCATGTCCCACGGGCTGAATTTACATAGGAATCAACTGGCCATAAAGATTCGCCAGCATCGCTGATAAATCGCTGGTTGCTGAATGACTAAACCTAAGTGAACTCCTGATGGGCAGGGACACTTCAAGTCGCAGATCCCGCCACGCATTAGCGTGACCCATGAACTCTGTTGTGTCAAGGCCTGCCCTGTCCTGCAGCTGCAAACCAAGGACAAAACCTGCGAGAGTACGCCTTGGCGTTCACACGAACCGATGCCAAACGTTTTATTTGGAATCATCTAAACTTGAAATATCTTAGATGTGATAGTTAAGATACGTCCTTAACAGAACATGAGCATTTGCTCACATGCTTATTCTGTTGCAAACTTTAATTTCATCGTTTCGTAACTATTTGCATACAAGTAGCAGTATGCATGCATTACAGTTTTCACAAGCTAATGCGCACTCTTCAAGTAGATTATACAAACGTATGCAAAACATACATGCAGATACTTACGTACAAACACTTTTAACACAAGTGCATGTATGCACATATGCACGCACGCACGCATGCACAGAAACACATGCGCGCACGTCTATCTGTACATGCCAAATGCATGAATACTTTAATGCAGCTAATTAGTTACTGCAGACAGTAGAGGTATTTGGTTTTCTACTGTGTTTTTACTTAAACAGCACACTTTTACTTTCTAGTCACCCGGCCACACTTAATGTCTTTCCAACAACATTCTTGGGAACACCCCCCTGTGGGCTAGGGGTTATAATAGACCCACCGCGTCTCCCCACGTCATTCATAAAAGGCGAATAACTGGGGTAATCGATTCTTGACTTGTTCTATCCAATCAGCTTGAGTGATTTTCGTGGCCAATGATCTTACATAGCCAACTAAAGCTCATAGGCCGTAAAACTTCATTCAGAATTCAAAATTCCTTGGGAACATGCAAGCGGACTGCAGATGAACGAGGCGTAGATATCAACCATAGTATTTCATCTCAGTCCTCACTGGTATTTGGTTTCACGTCTGAGGAGGGAGAAGTCATGTGAGTGAAGCATCCTGTAGAATCTTCTAAGATAATTGAAAGCCAGACGGAAATGAGTTTGCTTTTAGAGTGAGGGTGTACAGATTGCACAGACGTGCCAACGGACTCCAGGGTGATCAGGCTTTGTCGAAAAGTGCCACCTGTCCTGCCGTTTCTTTCTTAGATGCATGGTGTGTTTCCATGCATATACGCACTCTGAGGGGAGATACAAATGAGCAAGCACTGTCCCTAGCTTTCGGCATCTTGTAAGTGATAGTGAGACGTGGACTTGGAAGTTGGACTGCTGAGGTCAGACAGAGGATATCGACCCTGAACTGTAAACCGCAAAACTAACACTTTTTATGTTGGTTGAATAAATTATTTTCGCCACTGCAAGCTCAGAAGTGGAGTGCTAATGTGTTTGAACTACTGCATATTGCACGTTGTGACCATTAGTTACAGTATGTTATACGTATGTAGAGCGATGAGGCACAACACTGCCCGCGATAAAAAGAATATTTCATACCCAGTAGTTCACCCTGAATTTTAGACTGATATACACATGTATGTCAAGACAGGTGTTCAGCCACGACCACTCAGTGGAGTATGCTGGGGAGAAAGCCTGGGTGTGGTTGAGGGAATGGAGCATGTTGTGAAATTAGAGGGTTAATCCTGAAGGCAAAATAAGAAAGCCCTTCTTTCCACCCCACTCTTTTACCTCCACCTCCCCACTCCCCACCCCAAGCCTACACCCACGTCCTCCTATCCCCAACCCCACCTTTACACTCACACCCGAAGCTGAATGTCTCGATGCAGAATAGGATAATGTGTTGAGTCCCTGTGCAAACAGGAACCACTCTTATTGGACAAGGTTCCCATTGCTTCAATATCCTTCCCGCGCACCTACAGATATTTGCGTATCTTCTGTTCGCCTATAGTTAATCGTTTCTGGCATGAAAGATGAGAAGGATGATATCTTACAATGCTATTGAGAAAAAAAGCATCTTACGGGCAACAAGTTGCAATTTGGAATGGAGTTTGTCATGCGAATATTTACATGTCCGTCCCAGTGCTCTCGCGGAGAGTGGATAATTGTTCTGCCAACGTGGTATGGATACAGTTACTATTTCCCACTGAGATTCTGTGATTTTATCATATATATTAATATATATATATATATATATATATATATATATATATATATATATATATATATATATATATATATATATTTAGTGTTAGCAATGTAGCAAACACATTAGAACTGATTATTTTTTACTATTTCTTGAAATATTATTAGAAAGGTATGAAATGATAATTATGTTCATGCTGCAGTTTTGCGTGAACAATACAACTCTTTTGGGCGGTTTTGTGTTCCTTCAGTCAATTTTATAGCATATCTTGAGTACGAGGCTCAGGATGAACAGTAATAGAAAGTCTCCACTGTGTTTCCATCATTTTGTGCTATAGCCAACAGTTGATGGGATTTCTTTGTTCGCTCCTCTGTACGCCGAGCGGAGAAAGCGGAAGCTGAATACGTTGAGTGGTGATGTTTTGAACACGTGATGCACACCCATCCGAATTTTTATTCCCCAACTTCCTGTTCCCTCCTCTCCCTCAACCCCAGCCCATCCAACCCTCCACTTCCACCCCCTTCATTTTCTCGCCACCTCCCATTCCCCATTACGTACCTAGCACCCCGTGTTCCCGTCTTCCATCCCTGCCAGCTACACTAAGGCATGACTATTGAGCGTATGACGAGGGTGACTGGCAAGCTGTTGCCCCCGGTCACTCGACCACGCCACGGTGAAGGACGTCGACAAACTCCCACCTCTTGCCTCGGGGACAGTAAGTGGTCTGGTCAGGCCAACCCATCTACCCGAGTGAGCTTACCTCTGTAATTGGCCCCACCCTGACCAGACCGTCCGCCTGTCCACGCACTCAGAGCGGGGAGGAGATTCTACTTTTGATGAAAAGGGTTGAATCCACGAGTGTTTACCTGGGGAAGAGGGAAAAGTGTCAACAGCTTGACTCATGGCGAAGTGGGTCTTCAGAGTCGGTAACTTTGGAAGTGGTGCAAATCCTTCTTTCGGAACTGATTGCTGATCGAATTAGAATTTAGTGAAAGCATGTGATTAAACTTGCAAATCAACCAAGGAAGGGAAAAACACGTCCAGAGGAGATTATTTCCAGGAGGCGGTGTTTTGTCCTAGCTACACCGGTGATTTCTCCCACCGACCTCTCCATCCCCTACAGACGCATTCCTTCAGGTAGCAGATCAACTTTCCCGATCAGCCCTCGCGATTTGCCTGATATTGTGTCAGAATGGACTCAGCTGCCCGACGCTACAAGGACATGCTGAGAATGCACCTCCAAACTTCGCCACATCGAGTAGCACGTAGACGTAAGTCAGTTGTCGTCTGCTTCGATTTTGTCGAAAAATGTCTTCGTGTCGAGCGTGAGGTCATGTATGGTCTTTGGCGAGGTGCAGTGACGATCGTAGGTGTAACCGGCTGAAAGTGTTACCTCCCTTGGATTAACTTGCAGTACATTTTGATTGTGGATATCTTGACGTAATGTAGTGTTTTCAATCAGTCTTACTTTTTTGGACTTAAGTACCTGTATAGTTACGTACATGTGCGTTTGATTCTTTTTCTATCAGGTGCTTGCACCCATGCCTTCAGTGAAGCGGGAGGCCTCTTTCTAGTGATGAAGCCGATCCAAACACATGCACGATCTGTCGTACGTAGGCACGCGAGGCTTAGGCCTACTGATGTTGCATAATGTGGAGGATGAATGCGATCAGTGAACAACTTTTTAAAGCATTTAGCCACCTTGCTTTCTCTGTATTCTTTTAAACGTGAGTTTCAGTGAAATCTAATTGAAACTGAGTGCCAACATGACTTCACCTTTCGGCTTCTCTAGTCATAGATTATTTGCTAAGTATCGACTCAGCATCACCTG